>PVJC01054448.1:0-10508 GCA_004026665.1 Murina feae | reverse complement strand
GTGTTCTTGTAATATTTGCTTGTGAGCTCATCTTTAGTGGGGATTGCTTATCTCTCCATCGTGGTACAAACTATAGTTAATAGATAACAAGGGTGTAGCTTGGATTTCTCACAGACAACGTCTTTTCTTGGCACATGGCCTCAGGAATGTGGCCGGCTTTCCTGCTGCAGAGGGTGCCAGTCCTCCCTCTCCTGCTTCCCCTGGGCCACAGCCATGCCTTTGGTTCCTGCGTGGCCTTAGAAGCCCACCACTGTTTGTAGGGTCTGTGTTTGGAACCCAGATTCCTAGGATTACTGTGATTTCAGGTACCACTCTTGCTTTAATTTCTCACTTTGATTCTGGACCTTAGTGATTTCTTTTTCCTTCTTTTGCTCCTGGCTATTGTGTAAATCGTTTTTCTGGGTGATGGGGGTTGGCAGTTATATCTCCTATAGCATTTTATCATGTTTGCAGTGGGAAAAGGGCCTGACTGACTGTCTCAGGTGAATATGCCATGTGGTGACCTAGGGTTGATTTTTAGGAAAAAAATGTTTGTACTTCTGGTTAAGTCCCTGGACAGAATGGATAGTCAATAAGTGAATTCATTTTTAAAAACCTCATTGGATGACAGTGCGTCCTGTCCCACTTAAAGATTATTTTCTTTTGATATGATTTTGTATTATTGGTGTTGAAAGCATTGGGATAGTACAGAGAGCTTTTCAATAGTTTAAAAGTGGACAGAAGTGGGGAGGAGGGATATAAGAATTATGCCATTCCTCTGGTAGGAAAAACTGAGAATTCAGGAAGAGAGTAAACCTTCAACTATGGGAAAGAGGAAGTTGGAAGGGAGGACAGACGGAGAAAGCAATTTCATCCCTTAAGCACTGAAGATGGTATTATTATTGTTGTTGTTATTAGTCTTGCTGCTACTGCTGTTTTAAGAACACTTAACACGAGTCTGCCCTCTTAACAACTTTTAAAGTGTCCAGTACAGTATTGTTAACTACTGCAAAAATTGTAAATACAATGTAAATACTGTTTAAAGGGGAACCAAAGCAGGATCTTCCGTTAGAATTGGGTAGAAAAGAGATAGAGCAATTTCTGTAATAAGTTCACCCTCTGGCCAACCTTTCAGACTCCCAGTAGGAGAGCAAATGGGCTGTGGCTCATGAAAATGCTTTAAAGTCGTTCCTGCCTCGGCTCCCCGATCAGGAGGGGCTTTGAAGATGGCGCGGACTGTTCCTCAGGACTCAGCTTGGACACGTGGGCTGGATTAGTGCTCGGAGAAGATGTGATAAATAACCCTCATGTATAAATTATAAGAGTGATGAAAGCTAACATTTATTTGAATATTTTTGGAAAGACACACTCCACTGGGGTCTAGAGAGAACTGTGCATGCTTTGATAGGGAATTTTTATTCCTTTTTTGGCTTTTGATCTCCTACTTACTCATTATTTTAATTTTAAAGAGAATTCTATAGGCATATTAAAGAACTTCAAAACAACTCCACCTTGTTCGAATTATACCATCCCTATGCAACTATCTCCATTTTGCATGTTATATCACATTTGTGCGTTGTCTTTTCAGGTCCTCATACTGTATACAACAGTTTGCATTCCCCCTATTTACTTGACAATGTTTTCTAGTAACTAATCAAATTCTCATCTTTTAGAGTGGAGAGTGCTTTGAAGACATGAGGTGAGTAAAACAATGAAGGGAGGGAGTCAGGGTTGCCCATTTTTGTGTCCAAGTAAGGACATTAAAAACAAAACAATCTTATTCTGCAATTTCACAGCATTTCAGCACATAAAGGGCATTTGAGCACTCACCTCTCCACATAAATACAGATGTAATCTCAAAAGAATAGTTATTTTATAAAATCACTCTTCTCCCACTTTCCCCCTTATTCTCTAAGGATGATTGATAACCTTACCAGGGAACTTTCTCCTTCTTCTTCTTCTTCTTCTTCTTCTTCTTCTTCTTCTTCTTCTTCTTCTTCTTCTTCTTCTTCTTCTTCTTCCTCTTCCTCTTCCTCCTCTTCCTCCTCTTCCTCCTCTTCCTCCTCTTCCTCCTCTTCCTCCTCTTCCTCCTCTTCCTCCTCTTCCTCCTCCTCCTCCTCTTCCTCTTCCTCTTCCTCTTCCTCTTCCTCTTCTTCTTCTTCTGACATTTTTTGATCCAAGAACAGGGTCAGAAATTCCGGGACCAGCAGTGTCTGGAGGAACTTGCTGCTGCCTGGGTTTGAGACGTGCCCTACAAAGTAAACCCAGTAGAACCCGTGAGAAAGTTGGGGATTTCCGATGGTGGCCCCCAAAACACCACATGTCCACACAGGTGGGGCCTCCCCACACAGTCCCAGCACCAAGGACCTCAGAGGGTGGCTCCGGTTTTGCTCCGTTTGTCTTAATAAAATTGTGTGTGAAAATCCTGAAAAATGTTCCCATAAGGCCCGCGGCTAGGGACATTGGCATCATTGACCGCACACATTTTTGTTGAAAAGGATTCGACCTGGACGTGTTTCAAGTCTCTTCACGTGACACACACCCTCTCCCAGAAGAGTTCTTTAGGGGACAATGACATGAATGAGAAGTTCAACATTTAAAAGAATTTTTTTTTTTTTTATTGATTTCAGAGAGGAAGGGAGAGAGAGATAGAAACATCAGTCATGAGAATCATTGATTGGCTGCTTTCTGCACACCCTGTACTGGGGATTGATCCTGCAACCCAGACATGTGCCCTGACCGGGGATTGAACCGTGACTCTCTGGTTCCTAGGTCGACGCTCAACCACTGAGCCACACCATCCGGGCAGAAGTTCAACATTTTGAACGGGCTCCTTCGACATCAGTGAACGTTCACATGCTAGGGGCTGGGCAGAACTTTGACTGTCACCCCCCCCCCCCAGTTATCCCCCTGAAGGAGGTCTGAGCTCCCCCTGCCTCAGTGGCACTGCTTTGCTCCAGCCCCAGCCGTGGTGTGGCAAACGCCTTCTCAGCAGAGGCAGAGAGCTCCTCGGTGACTGTTTTGATGTGGTCTGTCTCTCACTTCTCCGGAGGAAGTTCATTCCAACTGGAATCATAATTTTTGGGGAGCTTTCAGCAGATTTTAGAGTTCCAGGAATGAAAGGCTCATGTGTTTTGTTCAGGAAACGTCTAGCTGCTTAAAGGAGTTCAACGCTCAGAATCAGAAGACTGTGAGGTGTTCAAAGATCTTCACAGGAGCCTGTGAGCAGGAAGGAGACAGGGACAGAGCCCACCTGTCAGGGTGGCGGTACGTCCATGGGGCTGTGGCCCTGCGGGGCTGTTCACAAGCTGGGGGGGGGGACCGCGTGTCCTGATGAGGGTGGCCTTGGGGACGTCGGTTACTGAGAGACGATCAGTTCCACGTTTCCAGTTCACCCCTCCCCCAAGTCAATATTTATTAAAATCATTTGATTTTTGAATGTCTGGTATTTGCACAGCTATTTTGGTTTATTTTTTAAAAGCGCCTATATTTGTAATGAAAGTGTCAAAAGTTAAAAAGCGAAATGAAATCAAGAAGGAGGAGGTTAGTGCCAAACACCAGGACGAAAAGCGCCCAGAGAGACGCGAGGCGTGGCGCGAGGCCTTCAGTGTGGGGCAGGTTCCACACGCTCACGTCAACCCCTTCCTTTCTGAGAAGGGCTCGCTAAGTTCCGGCGTCTGCTCATGCAGATTGCTTTCTGTCCGTGAAGTGATTTTGAAGCTGTTCCTGTTACTGCTCTTGGGGGAAAACTATTATCCTCTCCGCTTATGGTGGCATCTCAAAGGCTGCATGGGTGATAGGAGGATGGGAAGGGGTAAATGTGGGTCAGTACGAGGCTGGGGGGAGATGCCCATGGAGCACGTCAGGGGAGGGAGAAACATGGGAGTCCAGTCATCTGAGACTCGAAATGGGGGGATTTCCTCTTGTGTGGGAACAAGTCTTAGTTCTGATTGCATGGTTGGCGTGAACTCTGGGGTGTGCTGCCCAGGTCCCCTCAGGAACAGAGGGCTCAGTTCCTTAGGCCCTGGGAGTATGGCCGGAAGATGCTGCAGCTGTTGGCCTCCTTTGGGGAGGCTGACATGACCTTCCTGCCCAAGGTCATGCCTTCTTCCTGGGGCTGCCAATGACTGATCAAGACAGGGTACCAGACAGGTTCTCCAGAGAAACAGGTCCTGTAGGATGGGTATAGATATATGTGTGTAGTTGTCTACCTCTAACTCCATCTCTATCTCTATATCTCTAATAATTTATATCTATAGCTATTTTAATGAGTTTTATTTTTAAAGCTTGGCCCACACAGTTGTGGTGGTGGAGGGGGTGGTGGTGGTGGTTAGAAGGGGTGGAGCAGCAGGGAGGAAGCAAGTCCAAAATCCATAGCTTGGGCCAGCAGGCTGGAAACCCAGGCAGGAGCTGACACTTCAGTCTTGACTTTGAAGTTTGTAGGGCAGGTGGGCAGGCGGGCAGGGTTCCTGGGTTACGGTCTGGAGGCAGAATCTGTCCTCTGCCCCAGAGGCCTAAGTGTTTTTCTGTCAAGCTCTTCAAGTGATTGGGCGAGACACACCGATTTTGGGAAGGGTGATCTGCCTTATGTGAAGGTACCTGATTGTAGATGTATGTAGCACCTCTGCAAAAATACCATCTTAGCAACACCTAGCCTAGTGTTGACCAAACAGCTGGGTGCCAGAGCCCAGCCAAGTGGACACATGGGGCGCACCACACAGCAGGGGTTAAAGGCGGGATGACCGCTAACAGGTAATTACTAATGGGACTCCAGTGGGCAAAGTATTTAAAGTTCACAAGTAATCTTGTAACTTCTTCTCCATAAACCACTTTATGTAGCTTTTCATGGGTTTTAACCAAAAGAGGACCATGGGTCTCTCGAGAGGCACCGGTGGGAATGATGCACAGGAGGACCAGGGAGGCTGGGCCTCTAGGTTCCGCTCAGAGGTCGAGTCACAGTGCCCATTCACCTTGACCAAGGTCATAGGTCAGGGACTGAGGACAGAGGAACTCCTTCTCTGGGCTGGAACAGAACTCGCCATCTTCATCAAGAACCCACGTTTGCCCTGCTTAATTAACATCCTTCTCTCCTCCTCTCTCCCTTTCACCTTCTGTGTCCATCTGGTCCCTGGGTTCTGGCACTTCCTCCCACCTCTGTCCTGTCTCCTGCTTCCCGTGCTACTCTCCCTTCCCCTGCTAGACCAGGCAGCAGCCTCTGTGCCTGCCTTTCCCTCCCCTGCTCAGCTGCCTCCTGGGTCTTCCCAGCAGCCTCTTCGGGAAACTCCATCCCACAGGTGCTCAGATGCTCCAGCTGCTGTTTCAAATGAGGGTCCAGCCGCACAGCCTGGACATTATGCTGTCCAGAGGGTCTGGGTCTGCCCCCCTGTGAGCCACACCAGCCTTCACGACCCAGTTGGTGTGCCCACTGCCTCCCTGACCTGAGACTCCCTACTTCTTTGCTTTTCTAGAACATCTGCCTGAAGACTGGCCCAGCTTCTCTCTGCACCCTGTGTTAGAGGCCACTCTCACACTCCTCAAAGCCTTGCTGACCCCACCAGGAGCTGGCAAAGCTGATGGAAGCAGAGGGCTCTGTCTCTGGTGTCTGTTTAAGCCTCACGCACAGTGACTGCGGTACCATGACCTTTCGTAGGGCACCTTCTGCAGCCGCATCTCACCTGCCTGTTGAGATGCGCACCCTCCTGTCTCTCCAGTGTCTGTATAAACTCTTCCTGCTTAAACCCCACCAACCTAAGGCTGGGGCTCCCTCCCCCCTGCCCCCTCCCCTGTCCCCTGAACGAACCCAGTGTTTCTTATTGGAGCTGCTTCGTGCCCCTCATTGTAGATGATAAAACCTGGGCCATATGCTCACTCCTGCAAGACCCGCAGGCTCTTCGGGAGTGAGAGGCTCCCCTTTGAACCCTTTCATTCTGTGTTGCCCCTGGACGCAGCTCTTTGCAGGGAGCGGTCAGTTCATACTACGTATTGATGGTGGGGTTCATGGAAAATTCTGGATAGACGGAATGCAGTGCTGTTCTAAACCTTATTTCCTAAGGATGAGTGACGTGCATTTGTGGTGAGGTTTGTGATTGCTCTGCACTATAGAGAGGAGGATCGAAGCGTCTTTATTACCAAATCGTGTCCAGCGTGAACGGGGCACTCTGTATGCAGGCCTCTGAGACTCGTCAGTGGGTGCGGGACAGCTGGTGTGGGTGCCCTGGTGGGGGGCGTCCATCCCCAGAGCGCCAGGTGACTTGGCCAAGCCAGTGGACAGAGACCGACTTTCACGCTGAGTTCAGGGTTCTCTGAAACACCCTTAAGGAGCCCTGGGAAACCTTTCTTTGTTGATGCAACTGTGAGTATTTTTTTTTGCAGATATTTTTGAAACAACAGCATTCGATGCAGACAAAAATAACACCTACATTATGAGCGCGTCTCAGGTGTTTTTCCTTCTTTTCCTTCCTGCCTTTGCTAGTTGAGTTCTCCCCTAGGAAAGCTTCTGATTCTCCCCATCTGCCTCTGCAAACTATTCCAAAGAAAGACATCTGCCCCTGCCAGCACCGGAGTGATGTTGAAAGAGGGAATTTCACCTAAGAGTGATCTGTGGTCGCTGGGCCCCTGACAAGTGGTCTCGCTATCAGTGCGAGCTGTCTTTTCTGTTGCATTGTAGATGGGCTTGCCACTGAGGAATTTTGTGTTTCTTATTTATAACAGTAAGATGTTCCTACAGTAGCGGTTAGCGTAACTGGAAGCCAGTTATTTTTATCGACAACCTCAAAAGCAGTCGTGTATTATTAACAATGTTTTGGGTGTGTTTTTTTTTCTGCCCAGTGTTGTAAATTTTAAAATATGAAACAGACCTCATTGTTGGCCAAGATGCTTATCGATGCATTTGCTATCTTTGAGATTTGACTTTGTGATTATATCAAGACAAAGTTCATGATGAAGGTCAGATTTGCTTCCAAAACAGCCTTGGGGATTCTGTTCTGAAAGATGTATTTTGTTTGATAAACTTTCTTAGAAATACACAATGTTCCTTTAATCTGTGGCCTGCTTGTCAGTTGTCTGCTGTTATGAAATGACTAAATATTTATGTTTTTCCAGTTGAACTTAGGAAAAAAACCCCTCTGGTAAATGTGTTTCCTTTAACAGAAGGCTCAGTGTAAAAGGGTATTTATAGTTGTTTTCCCTTTCTTGATGTCACCCGCCTTTCCAATGCGGCCTGTTTTCCTTCAGATGTCTCCTTCTTACGGGGCCCGCCAGGCCAGTGCCGGTCCCCACGGAGGGCCCTGGAGCCCTGGGCTGCCGTGTGTTCTGATCTGGGGGAAGCTGGCGGCCACACCTTCCATGCCAGGCCCTCCCGAGTGCTTTCACCTGCAAATGCTCATGCTGGGAAGGACACAGGGACCTGACCCCTTATTCCTCCGGCAGCGTCCTGGGCTTGGCAAGTCGGTGCATGTAGGTGGTTTACGTCTGTTCGTTCTAGACGGAAAAGGACCGGAAGAAGCAATTGTGGGTGGAGGTGGCTTTAGAGTGAAGGCAAAAAGGCTGACCCTCAAAAACAAAATGAAAAGATACCTCATTTTAGCATGGATTTGCAGCTGCCTAATACAGTGGTTCTCAACCTTCCTAATGCCGTGACCCTTTAATACAGTTCCTCATGTTGTGGTGACCCCCCCCAACCATAACATTATTTTCGTTGCTACTTCATAACTGTAATGTTGCTACTGTTATGAATCGTCATGTAAATATTCTGATATGCAGGAGGTATTTAGGCGACCCCTGGTTCGTGACCCACAGGTTGAGAACCGCTGGCCTAATAGTGAAGTTGAGCATCTTTTCATATACCTGTTGGCCGTTTGTAATTCTTCTTGGGAGAAGTGTCTGTTCAGGTCCTCTGCCCATTTTGTAATTGGATTGTTTGTCTGGTGTTGAGTTCTTTAGTTCTTTTTTATTTTTTTAAAATATATTTTTATTGTTTTCAGAGAGGAAGGGAGAGGGAGAGAGAGATAGAAACATCAATGATGAGAGAGAATTATTGATCTGCTGCCTCCTTCACGCCCCCCTACTGAGGATCGAGCCTGCATCCTGGGCATGTGCCCTTGACCAGAATCCAACTTGGCACCCTTCAGTCTATATGCCGGCACTCTATCCACTGAGCCACACCAGCCAGGGCTATGAGTTCTTTATTTACTTTGGATATTAACCCCTTGTTTGAGCTGCTGTTTGCAAATATCTTGTTCCATTTGGCTGGCTGCCCTTTTGTTTTGGTGGCGGGTGTTTTTGGCTGTGCAATGGATTTTAAGCAAAAGAAGTCAGACAGAAAAAGCTAAGAGTCATATGATTTCACTCGTATGTGAGACAGGAAACTGAAAGCAACAAATGAACAAATAAGAAAAACAAAAACTCATAGACACAGACAGCGGTATGGTGGTTCCCAGAGGGCCAGGCCGGGCTGGGGTGGAGGTCAGGAAAGGGTAAAGGGTCGGAAGATCTGGCTGTGGTGGTGGGCACACAATGCAAGGTACAGATGATAAGCATAGAATTTAATTATACACTTGAAACATATATGACCTTATTAACCAATGTCACCTCAATGCATTTAATTAAAAAACTCCAAAATGAAATGATAGCATACAACAGAACCACCCGGCAGGAAGCATAGTCACGGCCATTCCATGGCACAGACATGATTCACGGAGACGCTTGCTACTCTTGTAATAAACTCTTGTTTATTTTCGCAGCATTTCTCTATGACTGAGAGCAAAACCAGACCCTCTGGGAAATTCTATAAGATTCCAGGCATTGCCTCACTGCCTTCTGTCAGTGGCAGTGGCTAACGCAGCTCGGTGATTTACAAATGGAAACACACACGCGTGTACGCTGCCGATGTCAGATTGGAGGAGGATCTCAATAAACAACATATGCCTTGGGCCGCTGACCAGGTTCCGGAGGCAGAGAGCTTCCATGGAAGTGATTTAAGAGCTCCCAGGCCTCCCGTATTTTCTGGTTTTCACCTTTCCCAGAGGTGACCCTTCACAGGGACGCGGCTACCAGGAGAGCAGCTGTGTTGGCTGGTCGTGGCAGGTCCTCAGCCATCATGCCTCTCCTCCGCAGTGGTTTCAGGCCCCTGTGGAGCACAGTGGGATCATCCTGAGCATCTCTGTCCAGCTGTGCATTCGAGGACTTCCACTGGTTCCTTGAAATTGGCCAGGATGGGTATAGTTCCTTCACAGAAACTGCCAAATGCTTCCAATCACTTTCCCATCAGCACACATTTCTTCTGACCCACCGGCATGCTGCTGTGCCTCGCCTTACCTCTGTCTCTTACAGACGGGACAGTCTGCTTCCTCTCTCTCTGGAATCTCTGTGTCTGCTCCTCCACCGGTTCCCTCTAGCCGACATATAAACACACCCCTTTCTCGTCCTTACCCAACAAGCTCACCAGTAAGAGAAACCTTCTTCTACTTGGGTTGTACGCATTTTGAGGCCAGGAAATTCGCTGATGCATCCATAGCTGCAAGCAATGTCTGAAACACCATAGACACACAACAAATGGGTAGGTGAACACTCAGTGCCTTTTCCTCGAAACCCTCTCCCCGCCCCTCTCTTGCTGCTTCAGTCCTTTCGGGAATAGCTGGCAGTGACCTTCACATGTCCTTCAAGCCATCCACTGCTGAACCATTTGGAAACTGGCTTAGTCCGAGCGTGGTGCTGTAGCATTGTTAGAGGCCACTGGGAGGCTGTGACTTGCCAGATCCGGTACCTGTTCTCAGTTCGTGTGTTTGCTGAATGCAGTTCTCTTGCTCATTCGTCTCTCTGCTGATCAGATGCTGTGAACCACTTCTGTCCCTGAATGTCCTTTCTTGACGTCCAGGACTTGGATCTAGTCTAGCTTTCTCCCAATTCTCTTATTGACCCTCCTTGTGTTCTTCACTGCTTTGTTTTTTTTCTTTTAGTTTCCCAAACAGTTCAGGTGCTGCCCTCAATCATATTCTGCCTGCGTATCTCCCTTCTGTGAATTATTGTGCAGCTGGGGGTCAAACAAGGCAGTAGAGGGTTGGTATTTGTGATTATTTCTTTAAACTCTGTCTCTCCAAAAATTATTGGAGATCATGGGCAAAGCCTACCCCTTACCTTAGTAATTGGCACATGGAGGATAGGCAGTCAGTTGGACAAATGGATAGATGGATAGTTGGATGGGTGGGTGGATGGATGGATGGATGGATGGATGATGGATAGAAGGATGGGTGGATGGATGGGTGGATGGATTGTGGATAGATGGCTAGATGATGAATGGATGAATGGATGATGGATAGATGAGTGGATGAATGGATGAATGGATGGATTGTGGATAGATGGCTAGATGGCTGGATGATGAATGGATGATGAATAGATGGATGGGTAGATGGATGGATTGTGGATAGATGGCTGGCTGGATGATGGATGGATGGATGGATGGTGAATAGATGAAGGGATGGGTGATGGATAGAAGGATGACGGATGGTAGAAGAATGATGGATAGCCTTAAC
>PVJC01054447.1:0-10498 GCA_004026665.1 Murina feae | reverse complement strand
TCAAAGTGAAGGCCATAACAAGAGATAAGGAAGGCCACTTCATAATACTAAAGGGATTGATACAACAAGAGGACATAACCCTGATAAACATATATGCACCCAATGCAGGAGCACCCAAATACATAAAAAAACTCCTGGAAGATATCAAGGGAGAGATTGACAACAATACAATCATAGTAGGGGACTTTAATACACCTCTAAGTTGTTGATTTTTCCCTCCATCCAGTTTATGCACTCTAGGACCCTTATTCTGAATTATTTTTCTGACATATTGCATGCATCTGTTTCACTTAGCTGCTTTTCTGGCAATTCCTCCTTTTCTTTTCTTCGTGGGTTTCTTTGTCTACCCATTTTTGTTCTCACCGACTGATCTAGATGTCGAGTCGTGCAGGGGCTGCTCCTTGGGTGGCAGTGGATCCTCGGTCTGCAGTTGCTCCTCAAGGTGGCTGCTCCTTAGATGACAGTAGCTCCTCTGGTGGGTGCTATTAACAGGAGTGGTGTCTCTGGCTGGTAAGGGAAGCTGCTCACACAGCTGCTATTCCTTGGACAGAGATGGGCTGATCATGTGGCTGCTGCTCCTTGGATCTAGACTGGCTGGACGCTGCTGCTTTTCTTAGATGGAGCAGGCTCCTTGTGAGGCTGTAGCTGTTTGGACAGGGGCAGGTTGCTTACAGGGCGACTGCTCCTCATATGTGTGTGGGCTGCTCGCTCAGTTGTTGGTTCTCAAATGGAGGATGGGCTGCTTGCATGGTTGCTTTGCCTTAGGCGGGAGTGAGCTGCACATGCCACTGCTGCTCCTTGGATAGAGGCAGGATGATCACCCAGCTGCTGCTCGTCAGACAGGTACAGACTGCTTTTGGCTGATGCTCCTTGGATTAATGTGGACTGCTCCTCAGATAGGGATGAGGCTGCTCACGTGGATGCTGCTCCTCAGATTGGGGAATGGGCCGCTCACACAGCTGCTGATCCTTGGACAGGGGGCTGCCATGTGAGGCTTCTGCTCTTAGGCCTGGGGCAGGCTGGTCATGGAGCTGCTGCTCCTTGGACAGGAGTGGGCTGCTCACATGTCTGCTGCTTGCGTGGTTGCAGTGCCTTGGGGTAAGGCTTTGGGCCGGTCAGAGGAGAGCACGCTTCAGAACTTATAGGAGCCTGCACCCAGGGTGACTGGAGACTAGTTGACTGTGGGACCACAGCTGAAGTAGCAGGTCCCTGGTAGGGGTGTCTGAAGAGTCCCAGGTGTTCTCTGAGGGCACCGTGGTTGGGGGTTAGGTCTGGCTCCCAGTTATAGCAGCTCTCTCCTTAAAAATGCTAGGACTGTGAAGACTAGCCGTTCTCCCGGAACTGTTTACAATGATAGCAGAGGCTGCCTAGTTAAGGAAGCCCGTTTAGCCAGACCACTATGGGATCCATCTGTGCCTCACTCACATACACACATGCACATTCCACATGACCACACACTCCTCTTTTGGTTCCTTACTGACTTATGCTCTCTCCCTCACTGCTGCCTTCTTCCTGCCTCTGTAGTTGGGTCTGGGGTATTATTGACCCATTCGTGGATGGAGTTTCCTCTACAAGTATCTGGTTGTGAGATTCACTCTCTAGCACCTGGCCAGACAGGATAAAATTCACCTTGACAAGACACCTCACAAAGGGACCAAAGCACGAATATACTCACGACAATAATAACCCCAATATAATGACCACCTGAGAAAAGAGGATTAGGGGCGAGAAAAGAGAGCAAAAAAGATGAGAAAAGAGAAAGGAATAAAAAGGAGACTATATCTACGAACACACAACAGAACCAATAGGTAAACAAACAAAACAAAAAATACAAACCCCCAGCAGAGAGAATGGGAGCAGAATCTGTAGATGCTGAGCTTATATATAGAAGATAGGGTTAAGAATTGGAAGAATACAGGGAGGATCTCAGTTCAGTATAGAGGAAGTAGAAAGGGGATGGGTGGATAAGAGGAAAGAGAATGAAAGAAAGAAAAAAATAAAATAAATTTACAAAAAATTTAATTTCAAAAATGGTATAAAAATAGCAAAATAAAATAAAATAGAGTGATGGAAAAATAAAGTGAAAAAAAAGAAAATAAAGCAACAAACACAAACAGGAAAACAAAGAAAAAAAGGAAAGATAAAAAAGTAATAAAAAAATTTAAAAAAATGAAGAAGTAAAATGTTCCTTTGGCTGGCTTAAGATACCAGTCTTCTGTACTGTAGTGTTTCTCAGGATCCAATGGGTGGTACTGAAAGTCTCTCTTTAGGCCAGTCCCTTTGGACTCTCAGGGACTCTTTAGGTTGCTGTTTTTTTAAATCCTTGTTACCGTTCAGGATGGAATCTGGGTGTGGCTGTATTAGTTGCCTGGATACTGGAGGGAGGGATTATCTCTTCAGGGCACAATGGCTGCCCAGGTCCCAGGCTCTGGCATGAGTCAGCACTGAACTCGCTGCCACCTCTTCTGGACCCCCCTCTCTCCCCAGATTCCACAACTCAGCACCTTCTCCCACACTCCAGCCATGGGTAAGTGTCTGTATCTGAAAGGCCCTATGCTCAAGGCTCAATGAAGAAAGGCACCAGTCACAGAAGTGGGAGAGGCTGTGCCTGTGTGGGCCTCTCCTGCCGGCACACTTCAGTCTTTACTGACTATGGGACCCAGATGTAGAATCCACTTTGAGGGGGCACGCTTCTCTCCTGCCCACACACCCCAGCCCTTTCCTGATTATGAACCCGGATCTAGAATCCCCTGCTGACTAGCAGTTCCGTGGACCTTCTTTCCACTGCGCTCACCCGTCTCAAGAGACGCGGCTGAGTGCCGGTGCCGGCACCAGTGCCATGTGGATTCTTTCCAATCCTCAGGGCTCAGGTCTGGCAGAATATCCTTCCCAAAGCCTTGATTTTACCTCTCTTAGGAGACTTCTGCCTTACCCGGCTGCAGGTTGTCTCCCAGCTCAATCTCCTCTGCCAATTCGGGCTGGATGCTACTCGTTTCAGCCATTCACCATATCTGTTCCTGGACAAGGCAATGGATACATCTGCCTATACCACCGCTATTTTCCCTGGACCAAACTCCACAGCTATTTACTTTCACAAAACCTTGCTCTCCACTTGTCCTGTGTGATAATTTGAATTATGGTGATGTCACTGAATCCACAGGGATTACCAGAATCTCAAGGAAGTTATCTATGTACTCCTCAAATTTGTGATCTGTCATATCCCAGAACTTCATTTTAGTCTTCTATGTCTTGGGGCCAATTCTGGTATCATTTACAGTCTCGTTCAGGGTCCCAGAGTGAACCAAATTGCACATTCAAATCAAGTAATTAAGGTGAGTTAATAAAGGGGCCATGTACAAAGATGTAGGTAGGGTTTAAAGAAGGGATGGTATAATACTCCAGGGGTAGCAAATTTATGAAGGAGCAAATGGAGGGAAGAGTTACCAGAACTAGAGTAGTTGTATGGAAAGGACCCCTAAATAGAACCTATAGCCTTTAATAAGATTTGTGCAGCCCACAGTCCACCAAGGGAAGAGTAAATACCCTCTCTCTACTCTCCTCCTACCTTCCAATCTCCTGCTAAGGTTCGCAATTACTGAATCCAATCTTAAACCAGAAGAAGCTATAGTTCAGTCTTAGGGGCACAGAATGGAATATTGATAGTTGGAGAGGAGATTGGAGGATTAAATGAAAATGTCCAGCACAGCTCTGTATGGTTTTGTTCAATGGTTAGAGCATCAGTCCATTGACTAAAGGGTTGAGAGCTCAATTCTGGTCAGAGGCATGTACCGCCGTTTCAGCCTTGATCCTCAGCCCAGGTTAGGGTGCTAATGGGAGGCAACCAATCGATGTGTCTCTCTTGCATCGATGTTTCTCTCTCTGCGTCTCTCCCTCTCCCTTCCTCTGTCTCTAAAAATCAATGGAAAAAATATCCTTGGGTGAGGGTTAACAACAACAAAAAGTCCAGCACAGCTCTAAATCCCATGCTTCTCATCACCATATATAAAAACATTAGCCTGAATCTGTTGCTTGTAATATCTGTAGAAATAGGAAATCTAGGAGAATTTCATGATTATTTTTTATGACTCCAGGATTTCATTGTTCCTGTTGAGATTAGAGAACCCAATTCCATGGAGGCAACACTGACCATCCAGATGACAGTCATGACAAAGAGTTTCAAGGTTGGTGATACCTACATTTACTAATTTTTTAAGGTACATGTGTTTCATGCACATTTTTATGTATTAAAATATTTAAGTAAGAAAATTATATTAAGAACACAAGTGCCAACAGCCTTTTATTCATTTTATGACTGTTCAGTCATATATTCAATAAATTCATATGGAATTGACTATTGCGAACAAAGAAATAATCAAAATAAACAAAATTCGTGAATTTTACATTCTAGTTGGGGAGTCAGAGAGAAAGGCAGAAGGTAGATTATACAGTAAAGAGTTTGTACTCTATTTGTGATATAATATAAAGTTATTGGAGGATTTAAGGAAGAGAGTAATATGATCTGATATATGTTGAATGTTTTTAAATGATCGTTTAAAACTATCTGCTATCTGGAGAATAAACTATAGTGGAGAAAAGATGGAAATAGGACTCATTTAGGAAACTTAGAAAAGAAATGATGGTGTTTTGAACTAATATGTTAAAAGAGGAGGCACAGAGAAAAGGATGTTCATTTGATGGGTTTTGGACATAGAACTAACACAATTTGCTAATGAGTTGCACCTAAAGAGAGAGGAAAGAAAAGAATTGAGGATAACTTCTATCATCCTGTGTGGTCAACTGGATGATTGGTGATGCCAGTAACAGATACTAGGAAAGCTGTAGAAAGGGAATATGGGGATTCCAGGGTGGGACATCAGGATTCTATTTTGGATGTGTTAGGTTTGATACCCATGTGGAGATGTCTAGTAGGTAGTTGGTAATAGAAACCTGGCATTCAGAAGAGAGGACATGGTTGGATATGTAAATATGGGAGTCATGAGTATATAGACAGTATTTAAATTTATGGGACAGGATGAGTTATGCATGGAAACGTGTAAAATAGAGAAGAAGTCCCAGAAGCTCAACCTTTACAAACTGGGCAGAAGAGGCAGAGCCAGAAAAGAGACTGGAAGGGGTAAGAGTGGTAAAACAGGGGAATTTGGCGTTCTAGAAGCAGATTCAGGAATGTGGAGCAGACAGAAATTCAATCGCAGATTAAGGCTATGGAGGAGAAAGGAAGCGGGGAAAATGAGTACACACTTTTTTCATAATTTTTACTGTGAATGGAACAGAGGAACGGAGATATAAATAATTTAATCTTTTTTTCTCTGTAAATTCTATGTTTAAAGATGATACTTTTTATAACATTTAGCTTTTGCTACAAAACAAACCACCCCAAATTCAGTAGCTTAAAAAATATATATTTAAAAATATAAATATTTATAATTTCATATTATTTTACTGACTGTTCTAGTCTGGGTAAGCTTGGCTGAGGTTGGCTTATCTCAGATGACTTCTTTCATGTGCCTGGTTATTGGCTGTATGTCAGGTAAGGCAGGGGATGACTTGGTCGAGTGTCCCTCATCACGCAGCTGACTAGCCTGGGCTCATTCACCCGGTCATGATTATGGAGCTCCCACAATGCACAAATACTTTTCAGATCTTTGCTTTTTCTATTGTCCCATTAACCAAAGCAAGTCACATGGGCAAGCCAAGAGTCAGTGTGGGAGGGAAATGCTCAGGGGCAGAGAGAAGGAGGAAGTTATTGCGGGCCTTTTTGCAAACAATCTCTTATAACTATTAATGTATTTCTAATTATGTGAATTCATCCTTCAAGTTGCTCATGTTAGAAACCTCAGTTATTTTCTATCTCTTTTTTCTCTCCTAGTGTAAAATGGGAAATTATTTAATTAGCTAACTAAAAATGTATTTTGTAGGAAATCATTTTCTCTCAGCACTTTAATAATCAAAATATTAATATAAACTTAGCCCACAGATCCATTACTGTTTTAATTAGTTATTTTCAGAAACTGGATAGAAATAATATAATTGGCAAACTAAAATGTGAAATTTATTTAAATCCCTCATAACAAAATGTGGCTTAATAGCCCAGTAATACATTTCATTTTATTTGTTTTCTTACAAATATGCAAAGACCTAATCAGCAATAAGTGGTAATATTTAAAAACTTAGAAAAAAATATTAAGCGACACTCTGCTTAGATGTTTGTGTCTATGTTTCTTATCTGAAATGGCAGCAAATGAAATTAAATGGTTTTCCAATTGACTGCATTATTAACCCACCTTCTTTCAGCAAAATTGACTGATTGTTGTCATTACTGCCTCCCAAGTAGGTCACTTGTATTGAGGGGAGTATTTTTAAAAAAATGATCTTAGAGGAAGGGAGGAAGCAAGGGTAGGAAGCAAGGGATGAAGGAAGGGGTGGGAGAGAGAAGAGAGAGAGAGAGAGAGAGAGAGAGAGAGAGAGAGAGAGAGAGAGAGAGAGAGAGAGAGACTTGGATGTGAGAAGGAAACATCCAATCATTGCCTCTCGCATGCCCCAACTGGGGACTGAACCCGAAACCTGGGTATGTGCCCTGACCAGAAATTAAACTCACCACCCTTTGGTTTATGTGGTGATGCTCCAACCAATTGAGCCACACTCACCAGGGCCTGAGTGGACTATGAAAATTCCATATGACACTAAAGCTTCCTACAACCTTTCAGAAAACACTGAACAGTGATTCTTTCCTGCTGGGAGAGATGGAATGTGATATAAAGATGGCATTGCAGAAAGGCATAATGTTGATCCTCACTCAAATGAGCTTTAAAACAATTCTGGGCCTCAGTTTATTCATCTGGAAAACAGGAGGGTGTCTTTAAGGTTTTTTCTCTACTTGTGGCTCTCTGAGTCCCAGTGAGTTCTCCTGGTGCAATAGAATTGGCACTCTATTAACCATAGAAATGGAGGCAGGAGCCCTGAACCCCCTAATTTTGGAGCAATTACAATCTAGTAATATACTTGCCATTCTGCAGACACAAATCCAAAGTCCAAGTGACACAGTATAATAATAGCAGGATAGGAATCCAAAACGTTATGCATAGCAAAAGGTTACAGTTCATGACTAATGTTTGTTCCATAATTGAGCACTTTTTTGAGCTTTCAATCTTTATTGCATAATAGAGGTCTGATGTATGGAAAATTCATGTCCCTCAGCCCAGCCTGCCCCCTCTCATAGTCCGGGAGCTCTCAGGGGTGGGAGGTGACCCAGCGATCAGGGGAAGGCAACACCCCATCACACCTCTACTGCTGCTATGCCGGCAGCACAAGCCTCAGCCGTCCCTGGTTACCTGAGCCTCAGGCAGCCCTGGGTAGCTGGGCAGCCGCCATCCAAGGCTTGCCTGTGCCTCGGGCCAGCCCTGGGCACCTGGAGGGGTGAGAGGACTGGGGGACTCTGGAGGCAGGTGTGCAGAGAGACTGGGCCCACCTGGAAGCAGGCCCCCCAGCCTTGCCGCGTGCCTGCCGCCCCAGCAGGGCTGAGGGAACTGGGTACTACCATCTTGTGGCTGTGAGCACCGCCATCTTTGAAGGCATGGCATCAATTAGCATATTCCCTCCTTATTGGCTGTGGGTGCCAGCATATTTGTGACAGCAAGAGGGTCATTTAGCATATTCCCTCTTTATTAGACAGGATTGACCCCTTCTAGCCTGCCAACACTCCTCCCTGCCCCAGGCCTTTACCACCCTATTGTCTGTGTCCATGGGCTATGCACATATGCATACAAGTTCTTTGGTTGACCTCTTCCCACCACACACCCACCCCCACCTTCCCTCTGAGATTCAACAATCTGTTCCATGCTTCCATGTCTCTGGATCTATTTTGTTTTTCAGTTTATTTTGTTCACTAGATTCCATATGTGAGTGAGATCATGTGATATTTGTCTTTCTCTGACTGGCTAAGTTTGCTTAGCATAATACTCTCCAGGTCCCTCCATGCTGTTGCACAGGGTAAGAGATCCTCCTTTTTAACTGCTGCATAGTATTCCATGGTGTAAATGTAGAACATCTTTTTTATTCATTCATCTACTGATGGGCACTTTGGCTATTTCCAGATCTTGGCTATTGTAAATTGTGCTGCTATGAACAGAGGGGTGCATACTTTCTTTCTGATTATTATTTCTGGTTTCTTACAATATATTACCAGAAGTGGAATCACTGAGTCAAATGGCAGTTCCATATTTAACTTTTTGAGGAAACTCTATACTGTTTTCCACAGTGGCTGCACCAGTCTGCACTCCCACCAGCAGTGCACTAGGGTTCTCTTTTCTCTGAAACGTTGCCAGCACTTGTCGTTTGTTGATTTGTTGATAGTAGCCATTCTGACAGGTGTTAGATGATACCTCATTGTCGTTTTATTTTGCATCTCTCTTAATTGAGCTATTTTATAAAAGTTTATCTTTATTGTTGAAAGTATTACAGATGTCTCCTCTTCCCCCTCCATTGACCCCTTCTACCCCATTCCCTTCCCTTAGGCCCTCACCGCCCATAATGGAGGCTTGATTATTTTTTTTTCCTCATGTGAGAAAGTCTCTGTGCAGTATCACCTTGTGACTAAAATGACTGCTTACCCGCTTTCTGAAACCTGTCAGGTCGACCAGATCAGGAGATTCTCCACTACTTTTTGGGTCCCAGATCTCTTTGAGAATCTACAGCAGTTCAACGTAATGTGGAAATGCACATAGATACACCTCATATATGCAAATGATTAAGAGGACTTCCCAAGTCTCAGGCCCATGGGAAACCCGCTTGTCTGGCTAACCACACTCTCCCCCTCCTATTTCTGACCTGCGTCATCACATCGCTCCTCATTATCTCAACTCTCGTTGGCACCCACACCAGTCAAGCCACTCAACTTGCAAGTAAATTTCACATCCCCTTATATTTACCATCCTCCCTCAGATTTCTCTTTCTCCCTACTCCCCAGGGCTTCTGTGTTGAGGCGTATCTTTGTCAATCTAGAGTCATGTTAAAACATTTTCGCTAGAACCGGAGATTCCTAGTCTCACACTCTTTAAAGGTGAGTCCTAAACTGTGGTCTAAAATACCCCTTCCCTCCCTTCCTCCCTTCCCCCTGGTCTTAGAAGCACATAGAGCAAAGAGCCACATGGTTCCCGAAATTTCATGTGAAACATGTTTTTTCCTGACCACACAGGCCCTCTATGATATGGTTGCTCAAAACTCTTCACATTAGCAGCTGAACAAGATCTGTGGCTTTTGTGGGGAAAGGGGAGTCCACCATGAGTACTCATAGCTGCAAGGAGCGTAAAACCTGTCTTACAGCAGCTTCAATAAAAACAGGGCTCATTTTGCTCGCATAACAGAAAGTCTCAATGTAGGTGGCTGCTGGCATTGATCCCAGCAGCTCGAGTACTTTGGAGCCAGCATCTTTATAATCATTTGAGCTTTTCCTCCTATTTGACTCCTTATGGTTTTTCCCCCCAGCTCTGTGGAGATATAATTGACATTAAGTGTAAGTATCAGGCATAAAATGTGATGATTTGATACACTTACATATTACAATATGATTACCACAGTAGGGTTAGTTTACCTCACATAATTACCTTTTCTTTTTTTGTGGTGGTGAGAACATTTAAAATCTACTACTCTCTTAGCTACTTTCAGTACTATACAGTATACAATACGGTATTGTTAACTACAATCACCATGCTGTACACTACTAGTAGATCCCCAGAACTTATGCATCTTATAACTGTAGGTTTGTACCCTTTGACTGACGTCTCCCCACCCCCTTATTTAAGTTGCTGTTAGACAGGTTATATATATATCTTCTATAATAAAAGAGAAACATGCAAATGTGACCGTTACCACCAGCCAGTCAGAGCGGCTGTATGCAAATTAACCCAGCCAAAATGGAGGCCAACAGCCAATCAGAGCGGCTGTATGCAAATTAACCCAGCCAAGATGGAGGCCAACAGTCACGGAACTAGAGCAAAACAAAGGGTTCTGTTGCAACTGCCTGCCTATGCTGGCAGTTGGAAGTGGCACCAGGGCACCAGGAAGTGGGAAAGCAAGGTGGCGGGCCAGGGAGCGGGTAAGAGGTGGCAGGGGGTCGGTGGCCTGCTTGGCAGCTGTCCAGGCCCTTTTCGGGGCATTGGGGAGTGGGAAAGAGGCAGCAGGGGGTCAGTGGCCTGCTTGGTGGGCTTCCCAGACCCCTTGCAGGGCACCAGGAAGTGGGAAAGCAAGGTGGCGGGCTGGGGAGTGGGAAAGAGGCAGTGGGGGGGGTCAGTGGCCTGCTTGGTGGGCTTCCGGGGCCCTTTGTGGGGCGCCGGGGAGCAGGAAAGCAAGGCTGCAGGGGCCGGGGTCCTGCTTGGCAGCTCCCCAGACCCCTTGGCAGCACCGGGAAGTGGGAAAGGAAGGCAGCAGGGGACGGGTGAGTGGGAAAGAGTTGGCGGCCTGCTTGGTGGCTTCCCAGGTCCCT
>PVJC01054446.1:0-10515 GCA_004026665.1 Murina feae | reverse complement strand
ACAATTGTTACTTTTACTGGTTAGGCCGGAGCTGCTCTTTCCTTCAGCTCCGGAGGATTCTATGATTGTTACATTGTTTCAAATGTTTCAAAGCTGTGTTTTGCTAGAGGCAGTTTAATCGGAGCTGAGCTGAGCGGGCGCAGCTTCACTTTCGCTCCTGCCGCAATGGAAAGGGCTGTTTACTCAGGTCCGTGAGTGGTGGCCGCCATGTTGGCTGGGCTAATTTGCATACAGATGCTCTGATTGGCTGGTGGGCATGGCTTACCCGTCTCGGAGAAATGGTTAATTTTAATATTTCGCTTTTATAGAGTAGATAACATAACTTACTATGTATGTTTTTGTAAAGTCACAATTCAAAAACTTAGTGTAACTAGTTCCAATTGATTTATATGTGTGGCTATTTCAAAGGTGGATAGTTGAACATTTATTAAGTGACATAGTAGAGTTTTCTTATTCATTTATTTTCCATGAATTATCTAGGATAAATATTAAGTATCCACTGCATATTCTTTAGGTGTAGAAAAAGGGTATGAACCTTCCCAGGGGACAGGCAGTCTCATTTCTGGCCAAGTTAAATCATATTTTTTCTAACTGATTTTCTCATAGTCTCTATTTCCTTAAGTGCTAATAAGTGCCAATGTCTGGGCCTCACTTTTCTTTCTGGCCGCATGCTATTAGTTAGAAGTCCTTCTATCTATGTACCAAAGAGTGGGAAGGAGCAAATCTGGGGGAGAAAATTCTAACAACATTTGACTCAGTGTTCTCTTGGGTCAAAGATTATAGAGGGGCCAAAAACTGTTGATCCAATAAATCTTACAAGTTATATCCAGGTAGTATCTTATTCCAATATTTTTATCATGACAGGTATTTATTCAAATATGGTTCATATTAACCTTGGGGATCAGACACAAAGAGTCAACCATTGTATGGTTTGACCGGTAGCTAAGATGTGCACTGACCACCAGGGGCAGATGCTCAACTCACAGGCATGGAAACGTGGAACAGAATGATGAATCTCAGAGGGAAGAGTGGAGGGGGAAGTGTGGGAAGAGATTAACAAAATATCTTATATGCATACTAGAGGCCCAGTGCATGGGTTCGTGCACAAATTCGTACACCAGTGGAGTCCCTAGGCCTGTCCTGCGGTTATCGGGATGAAACTGACCCACTTCATGGATTTGTGCACTAGCAGTGTCCCTTTGCCTTGTCTGCAGGAATTGGGCCGAAATGGGCATTCTAACATTCCTTGAGGAGTCCCAGATTGCTAGAGGGTGCAGGCCATGCCAAGGGACCCTAATGGTGCACAAATCCATGCACTGGGCCTCTGGTCAAATATAAAACACAGAGAGCAGCTAGATAAAACTCATATAATTGTATGCAAAATCACTAATCTCTTTATATATAACTATGTAGAAGTAGAGAAAAAAATAAATAGTATATATTTTAATATCAACATCCAGGAGACATGCTGAAAACAAGTCACCAAAAACAAAACAATATACCTTGGGTTAAGTATTTAAACCAGTAATAACTTTATTTTAAATGAATTTTAAACAGCCACATTACTCTGTTTAATCTTGCTCATAATATTCATCCTTCATTGAAATATCATTTTTCTTTCTGTTATCCTATATAATAAAAGGATAATATGCAAATTGACCCTAACAGTGGAATGACTGGGAATGACTGGTCACTATGACACACACTGACTACCAGGGAGCAGATGCTCAATGCCGGAGCTGCTCATGGTGGTCAGTGCATTCCCACAGGGGGAGATCTGCTCAGCCATAAGCCAGGCTGACAACTGTCAGTATAGCAGTGGTGGTGGAAGCTTCTCCTGCCTCCTCAGCAGCACTAAGGATGTCCAACTGCAGCTTAGGCCTGCTCCCTGCTGGCAAGTGAACATCCTCTGAGAGCTCCTGGGCTGCCAGAGGGATGTCTTACTCTCAGCTTAGGCCTGATCCCCTGGGGAGTGGGCCTAAGCCAGCAGGTGGACATCTCCTGAGGGGTCCCAGATTGCAAGATGGCACAGACTGGACTGAGTGACCCCCCACCCTGAGTGCACAAATTTTTGTGCACCGGGCCTCTAGTTGACTATATTTCTGAATCATTTTCTGTCCATATAAGCTTCTGACTTGAGATGTTGAACATACCATACAATATACAGATGATATATCATAGAATTACTAGAGGCCTAGTGCACAAAATTCTTGCACAGGTAGGGCCACTAGGCCTCGCCGGTGATCAGGGCCAATTTGTAGGATATCAGACAGGGTAATTAGGAGGCCCCCACTGTCACCCACCTTGGCTGGCCTGGGGCCTGCAGGCTGGGGTCAGGTCCTGCATTGAGTGTCTGCCCCATGGTGGTCAGTGTGCATCATAGTGACCGGTCATTCCACAGGTCATTTTGCCATTTGGTCGATTTGGATATTAGGGCTTAATTATATAAGATACACCTGAAACCTATAAAATTTTATGAACCAATGTCATCCCAATAAAGTCAATATGTTTTATTTTAATTTTTAAATTAAGTTTATTTTAATTAATAAATTGGTTCACAAAATTATGTAGTTTCAAGTGTATAATTCCAGGATACTTATCTGTATTTTGCATTATGTGCCCACCACTCAAAATTAAATCATCTTCTGTAACCATATATTGAACCTCCTTTACCCTTTACTAACCCCTAGCTCTCTTCCCTCTGGTAACCACTATACTGTTGTCTGTGTCTATGAATTTTGTTTGTTTTTCTTGCTTGTTCATTTATTACTTTCAGTTTTATATTTCACATATTAATGAGATCATATGGTTTTTGAATTTTTCTGTCTGATTTATTTTGTTTAGCATGATATTCTTAAGACTCATCCATGTGGTCACATTGGCAATATTTCATCTTTTCTATGGCCGAGTGGTATTCCAGATTTATGTATAATATCTTCTTTATCCAATCATCTACCTAAGAACATTTGGTTATTTTCATGTCTTGGCCACTGTGAATAGTGTTTCAATGAACATAGGGGTGCATATATCTTTGCGAATAAATGTTTTCAAATTTTGGGGTTAGATACTCAAAAGAAGGATTGCTAGGTCATATGATAATGCTATTTTTATTTTTCGAGGAACCTCCATACTGTTCTCTGTAGTGGCTGGGTCAGCTTTTTGATGGAAGGCTCTGCCTTGGTCATCATAGTTGTACTACCAACTATTAAAACAGTGCCTGATCCACTGTAAGCACTCAATTAATATTTTGGGCTGACTGATAGTGACTTCCTATTACATCCTGTTTATAATGGCACACCATTGATGTTAATTTTCATTTATGTAGCACTTCACAAAAAATGTTTTATACATTATAATTTTAAAGCCTTTAATAAGACTGGAGGGATTAAAATATTCATTATATTTCTCACTTAACATTTGAAATGACAGAAGTGCAGTCTGAAGATCCAGAACTAAAATTTAATTTGATTGTCTAACTGAACTGTGGTCTTTTACTATATTATTTTAGTATGCTCTAGCTTTAAGGTTTTAGTTTCTATTTTATAATGGTCAAAGTCTCAATACATTCATAAGATAAACCACTTGTGACAACAAAACAAATGTGAAAATACTATTCAACAATTAACTCATTGGTGTGATAACTAATGTAGTATATGATAATATCCTAAAACAATTGAAATATTAAATTCTTCTGGGAAGCTATCAACAGTATTTGAAAAATCTACTTTGAACTAATACCAATATGTATCCAAATCATCATCATCATCATCATCATCATCATCTGTCTATATATAAAAAACCCATGGCCGTAACGCTGTAATGCCATAATGTTGTAATGCCAGAATGACCAAACAACTGGTCACCAGGAGGTGCATTGATGGGTCTCGCTGGTGCGGCAGGTCTGGGGTCCCGACTTACGTGGTGCATCTGGGGTCTCACACAATTTTGCACACTGGGCCTCTAGTAATAATAATGATACTGTCTTATGAAGTATGTTTATACATGACTAAGGTATTGTTTAGAATTGAAAGAATTAAATCTGACTTTATTTTTTATTAACACAAAAAACAGGAAGCTAATAATGAACTAAATATTTACCTAGATCTATTAGAAACTGTTTTTAACTTTAATGTTTAACAGAAATCCAAATAAAATTATGGATTCCAATTGAAAATGTTTTCTACATGCTAATTAAAATGGACATGCATTTTTATTGGCAGGGAGGTATGGACAGGTGTATTTTCAGGGGATTTGAAAATACAAAACATAGCAATTCAAGTATGGTATCTTATGAGGTGCAATAACTTGGTTATAAAATTCATAAGTATTGTGAAAAGTTTGCTATTTCATGTCTAAAAAAGGAATAGTATGCTGTTTATGTCACTAGTCTGTGGAAAATTTATTAGTATAAATTTTACTATTCCCTTGTACATAAAGTGTGACAATAGCTTCAAAGTTAAATAATCCAATCTAATAAAAGAGCATATGCAAATTAACCCTCACTCTGCTACACTTACAAGCCACACCCACCAGCGAATCAGGAGCAAATATGCAAATTAACTCAATTAAGATGGCAGAGGCCATGGAGCTGGAGTTGCCCCAGGCAATGGAGGAACCCAGGGCCCTGCAGGCCCTGAGCTCTACTCAAGGCTACAAAGTTTCAATTATAGAAGATAAACCCAGATACTTGCTGGGCTGGAACCTTGGGTTGCCAGGGACAACCCAGGCTTTGAGCAGGGGACCAAGGCAATGAAGTTTCAATTATAGAAGTTAAATAAATCCCAGATACCTGTTTCCATCCAGGCACCCCATTAGGGACCTAAACCCTGAAGGGACTGTGAGCAGCTTGAAATGGCCCTCTGCCCCTCACCCAGGCTGGCCAGGCACCCCAGTAGGGACCCGAACCCTGAAGGGGCTGTGAGCAGCCTGAAACGGCCTTCTGCCTCTCACCCAGGCTGGCCAGGCACACCAGCAGGTGGACATCCCCCGAAGGGTTCCAGACTGCGAGAGGGCACAGGCTAGGCTGAGGGAACCCCTGAGTGCACAAATTTTTGTGCACTGGGCCTCTAGTAAACTTACAAAGAACAATACTTACATTTTTTCCCTTATTGTATCTATTATGATTCCTCAATATGAAAAACACTCATTAACAAAAATAATCTATTATTAATACTAAATTAAGTTAGACCACTCTCTATACTTTGAGCATAACAAAGAAATAGTATGATAAATATGCTCAGTTTTTGAAGGGAATTTAAATAAAAACATTTTAAAACAAAAATTATATATTTGGAATCAAAATTTAGAAGCTAGACAAAATAAAGCCTTAATAATTCAAGATTAGAATGCCTTGTATTTATATGTAGTCTATTAGTGTTCATATTAAATTTTTATTCATTTCATTTTTCTCATTCAGGATTTGGCCACTTTCTATTTCATATCCTATTACTCCTCCCAATATACCAAGCAGAGTGGTTTCTTGAGAGAACAACTGGGTAGTTTTCTATGTGTTGTAATTGATACCTGGAAACGTTTGTCTGATCTCCCATCTAAATCTATCTTCCCTCTTTCCTAGATCACTTTATTTTGTTTTCTAGTAACTTGAGAAGAAAGGAATGTTAAAAATTAATGTAATTTAACTCTCTGTCAAAAGAATTACCCCATACTGTTGAGTGATCAGATGTTCAAGGAAAATCTGTCCTGTAATTTCTGTAAATCATATACTTCAAGAGATTATTCACCTTTTATATGCAGTTACTTTTCTCCATACTAACTAAAAATATTTGAGAAAAATGAACATTTTAATGATAGTTATGAAAGCAAAGTAAAGGAAGGAGAAGTACATTTATTTATTTATTTATTTATTTATTTATTTATTTATTTTAAATTTTATTGATTTTTTACAGAGAGGAAGTGAGAGGGATAGAGAATTAGAAACGTCGATGAGAGAGAAACATCGATCAGCTGCCACCTGCACACCTCCTACTGGAGATGTGCCCGCAACCAAGGTACATGCCCTCGACCGGAATCGAACCTGGGACCTTTCAGTCTGCAGGCCGACGCTCTATCCACCAGGCCAAACCAGTTAGAGTGAGAAGTACTTTTAGAAAATGGAACACATCATGGGGATTTAGACCTGGGTTTGGGAAGCCATGGGGCTGTTTAAAGAAATGTATGCCTAATTACTGAAAGAGAACCAGAAAGAGAGAAAGGGGAGTGAGAGAAAATTTTTACATTTATCAAAATTTTTGCTGAAGACTGCTCTTCAGCAATTTTATGACTTTAGGATTCAACCCATTTCAAAACTGTTTTAAAAATGAGGAAAATGAACTATAGTGCAAGAAGCTTACATAATTTTTCTATACACTAATAAACAGTAGTTATAAGTAGGTTACCTTAAGTATTTTAGACATAGTCTATGTGATTTTTATCAGTAATGGTAATAGTGTGGAGTGAGGAAACTAAAAATATACAGTCTAATTCCTCTTGACCTCATAAAATGTTCCAAAACTTTATAAATAGACTCTAGCGATGTTTCCAAAGAAAAAGGAATAGGCTGCTTCCAGTGGGTTTAATTTGTATAATATGACTAGAAGCCGGGTGCACAAAAATTTATGCACTCGGGGGAGTCCCTCAGCCCAGCCTGTGCCCTCTCGCAGTCTGGGACCCCTCGGGGGATGTCCACCTGCTGGCTTGCCTGGCTGGAAGCAGGTATCTAGTCTGTGGAAAATTTATTAGTATAAATTTTACTATTTCCTTGTACATAAAGTAATTGAAGCTTTGTTGCCTTGGTTATAATTGAAGCTTTGTTGCCTTGGTTAAGGTGACCAGATTTTAACATTGGTAAAGCAGGACACTATTGACCGGGGGTGGGGGGGGTCTTTTTTTTTATAACTTAAAATATTACAAAGAGTAGTACATATGTCTCTTTCCAAAAATCAGGACTTTTTTAAGACACTACGGTATGGAGGACAAATTGTTAAACTTGGGACTGTCCTGCCAAAAGCGGGACGTCTGGTCACCTTAGCCTTGGTCCTCCAATGGAAGCCTGGGTTGCCCTTGGCAACCCAAGGTCCCAGCCCTGCAGGTATCTGGGGTTTGTTTATCTTCTATAACTGAAACTTTGTAGCCTTGAGTAGAGCTCAGGGCCCCCAACATCCTGGCTTCCTCTATTGCCCTGGGCAACTCCAGCTCTGTAGCTGCCACCATCTTAGTTGAGTTAATTTGCATATTTGCTCCTGATTGGTAGGTGGGCGTGGCTTGTGGGTGTAACAGAGTGGGTATCAATACTTTATAAATAGACTTTAGCAATGTTTCCAAAGAAAAAGGAATAGGCTGCTTCCAGTGGGTTTAATTTGTATAATATGATAGTATCCACATAATCTTCACCAGCTGTACTTTAGAAAATGATTTGTTTTTTGAATTGATAAACTAGCTGCGTTTTATTTTTATTTTTGAGCCAACAGTTCTGTTTAACTTTATTTTTCAAAGTTAGTTTTAGCAGTTTAAGTAGAAATGACAGAACACTATCATTTTTCTCATTTTAATGTTTTCTTCCAAGGCAGATTCTCCCAAGTAGGTTTGAACACATTGTATCTGTTTTTCAATGTCATATATTCTGTGCCTTTCAGATGCAGATTTTACTACTGTTACTAATAAAAAGAGAGAGACATGAATGATGGTTAAAATTGGAGTAATAAACTCAATCACAGAGACCAGAGTATGGATTTAAAGCAAACATCCATAGCTCAGTGCCCAACCCTAACCACACAACTGTGATCAGCTCTTTGCAAGTTTGTTGTAGAAGTAGTAATTCAATCACATTGATTTTCATTTAAATCACTGGAGCCTTTTATAGGTTCAAGTAGAAATTTCTGTGGCATTAAAATAATGTCCACTCAATGAATGGATATTATATCTGGCAAGATAAATAGAAATTAGTTATGCTCTAGAATAGAAACAGTAAATGTATGTTCCATAAATTTCTACTGCCCAAATAGAAATATTTATTTAAAGCATGAATAGGCATTAACTAAGACAGTACTCAGCAGTTACATAAATAAACATTAAGGAGAATACAGGAATTAATACCTGTAGAGCTTTCTGATTGACTGTTTATGGGCCCTGAACTTCTCATAAACATGTTACAAACACACAAAACAGAAAAAAATCGTGTAAAGTTATTTCTCAAAATTTTCTTTTAAAAAATGTTTTATGTTTACAGAAATATTTGACAAAATATGATTTTACATTTGGTCCTTCAATCAACATGATGTTTATAACTAATAAAAAACTACAACTTTGTTTTTAAACTGAAGTTGCTGCAAGTAAACTCTATATACATACATCAAATCGGACAATTTTGAAGAAGGTCCACCAGATCTTGTAAAATGTTCATGCATTTATTAAACTCTTAAGTCACACACTTCTTTACCTATTAGTTTGGCCAGCTGTGTAGCTGTTTATCCTCTTGTACTAAATTCCTGAGAGAACAAGAGTAATCTCATCGACATCCTTACACTACTGCTGCCCCATAGGGGTTCAAGGAAATGAAGCGAGAAATTGATTTGAGGGAGTGGAGAGAACTCTTGACAATATCAGCAACAAACTCCTTTGTGCTAATCGTCAGACATGGCCTTGGAGGATTCTGGGTCCTAACTCTGCCTCTTTTGATGGCTCTCTTAGCCTGTTAGGGTTGGTCAGATTATGTCCAAACGAATTCATAATTTTAAATTTAAAAATAGTAACAAATAATCAAACACTTAATACTATGTTGTAGGTGCAATATAATAAGCACTTTGACTTTTTTTCAATAAAGCAATTGGCCAGAAATCAGGTAAATATAAATGTATTCAGATTGGAAGTATTGTTTTAACAAGCTAAAATTCTAGAGTGTAAAACCAAAATAAATTAATAGTAGGGAGAGTCATATATAAACATATAAGTAAGAACACATATACCATTACAATATCAAATGAATAACTTATATTTATTGCCATTATCTAATTATTTATTAATTGTACTTTAAAAATTAACTGACCAATTCTCTAGTAGACTTTATGTGACACAATAGAGGATAAATCAAGATTCCTGACTTCATGAAGCTTGTAATCTGATGAAGTAATAGATAGTAAAAGCAAAAAGGCAATAAATGCTGACTACACAAATAGATAAAACAATGAAGGCAAAGGACTGATTTGTACATACACTAAATAATCAAATTTAAATTTGATTTAAATTAATAGTGCCTATACCTTTAAAATCAGTATGTCCATTTTGAAAGGTACACAAAGCTGTATCTGTATTTTACTTCTTAATGTTTTTAATTTTCATGAAACTTAGTTTATTAGTATGTGAAAACAGGTTGTCTATTTTCCCAAGTGAGATCATTAAAAGTGAGTGGGGAGTCTGTTTTAATGCTCTTATCTTTTCTGATGCCAATTTTCAAAGTGACCTAAGATTCATTGTAGAAAGATAAATAACTGATGACTTTATAAGGAATAATTTACAGAGTGTAGACAGATGTCTTTGCAATGGTTATCTTTCTGGATACATCTGTTTGGTGTGTTTCTTACATTTCCAACAAAAAGGTGGCACTTTGGGCTGTAATTCTGTCATCTAATCATATGGAAACCTGCCAATTCTAATTAACATCTTGACATCTTATTGCTACAAACTTATCGTAAGTTCTTCAAATGCAAGATGGGTTTAAATTCATAGAGTTGAGCTTTTTGCTATGTATCCATTAAATGCCTGATCCTTTGCTCCTTACATCAGCAAAACTTTCAGTGAAGTAAAACAGCTGTTGGCCAGAATATGAATTATAGATTAGGCCCTGAAAGGTTAACAGTTAGCTGTTTGGGATACAGTTGAAAAACTGGAGAAAACAAAAATAATAAATGTGTGTTACACTCTTTTATATTAACTTCTACACAATGTTAACTGGTATATCAAGCCCCTTATATTTAGACATTACCCAATGGAGATGCAATGGATTCTTATTACAATAATATAGTTTTCTTTTGTTTTGTTTTTGTTTAACAGAAGGTATTAACTTTTCAATTGCTACAAAATTAAAAGTTTAGCCTGGGAACCTATCTTTAGATAGGAAAAACCATTATTTGAGACTATAACAAAGCTCATCAAAAAGCTTAAAATGCTCCATGGTTACCATCAGGTGCAACAGGATATATTATAAGGAAATGTCACCATGCTATTTTATCTGTGTTGCAAGTAATTCAAGAACTATAAACTTAGTCCTCATCCGGTCCTCATATAACAAGATGCTTCCTACCCAAAGGGTCATCAAAATCATTTCTGTACACTAACTTACACCATACACAAAAATAAACTCAAAATGGATAAAGGACTTAAACGTAAGACGGGAAACCATAAAAATACTAGAGGAATACACAGGCAGCGAAATTGCAAACATGTGCCGAAGGAATTTCTTCACTGATACTGCTCCTAGGGCAACAGAAGCTAAAGAGAAAATAAACAAATGGGACTACATCA
>PVJC01054445.1:0-10499 GCA_004026665.1 Murina feae | reverse complement strand
GGTCTGGGGAGCTGCCAAGCAGGACCCCGACCCCTGCAGCCTTGCTTTCCCGCTCCCCGGTGCCCCGCAAAGGGTCTGGGAAGCCCACCAAGCAGGCCACTGACCCCCCGCTGCCTCTTTCCCACTCCCCGGCCCGCCACCTTGCTTTCCCAATTCCTGGTGCCTGCAAGGGGCCTGGGAAGCCCACCAAGCAGGCCACTGACCCCCTGCTGCCTCTTTCCCGCTCCCCAATCCACCTCCAAGGGCCTGGACAACTGCCAAGCAGGCCACCGACCCCCTGCCACCTCTTACCCGCTCCCCGGCCCGCCACCTTGGTTTCCTACTTCCTGGTGCCCTGGTACCCTGGTGCCACTTCCAACTGCCAGCATAGGCAGGCAGTTGCAACAGAGCCCTTTGGTTTGCTCTAGTTCCGTGGCTGTTGGCCTCCATCTTGGCTGGGTTAATTTGCATACAGATGCTCTGATTGGCTGTTGGCCTCCATCTTGGCTGGGTTAATTTGCATACAGCCGCTCTGATTGGCTGGTGGTAACGGTCACATTTGCATGTTTTGCTTTTATTATAGAAGATGGCTAATATGCAAAGTGTCCCCTCGGAGTTCTACTGGGAGTCCAGGAGTTTGATTGATCGCTATGACATGCACTGACCACCAGGGGATGACACGGAATGCAGGAAGGCCCCAGTCAGCAGCCAGAAGGCCCCGTTCAGCCCTGATCACTGGCCAGGCCTAGGGACCCACCCATGCACATATAATTTGCTTTATTTCTTTTGTAGCAATGCTATTAATCACTTTTTGTGATTGGGCTTTTATTAGTACATATGATGTCCTGAGAGACAGGTTATTCTTTCCAGCCTAATCAACTTAAAATGATGATGATGATGATGATGATGATGAAGTAACTTTAGAAATATGCTCCCCTTTATTATATTTAAATTTTCTATTCATATACATAAAACCACCAAATCTTTATTTTAAAATCCTTTAAAATGGATTTTCCCCTTTGAATTTCCAGTTCTGAAAACTTTCTGATGTTTTGTTAAACATTTCAGAAAATTTACTTTGCATAAAGATGAGGAGAGCATCATTTTCCTACCTCTGATTTTAATGATACCTAAGATTACAAGGTAGCTTTTTCTTAAACATCATGAAGTAACCAAAGTTTCATCACATTGTATAAGTTCACTTATTTTTTTAGCAATTTATTTAGCAATGGTACCAGGCTCTGTCCTAAATTATAGGGATTAAATAGTAAACAAACAAACAAATCAAAGACCATAGTTCTTGCACACTAATATGTAGTTTGTAGATAAGCAGTATGTTTATATAAGCATCCAAGGAACTAAATTCAGAGCTTACCTTCTAGTTGGAGAATATAAGTCAAATAAATACATACCAGTAAAATGTCAAATATTAGTAAGTGCTATGAAGAAAAAATACCAAGCCTTATCCCTTTTGTCATGGACTTAAGTCCTCATGTCTTTCCCAAGTTGTTACAGTAATGTTTTTCCTATCTGTCTCATCACCAGTTTTTTTGAACATATTTTTATTGATTGTTTTTTTACAGAGAGGAAGGGAGAGGGATAGAGAGTCAGAAACATCGATGAGAGAGAAACATCGATCAGCTGCCTCCTGCACACTCCCCACTGGGGATGTGCCCACAACCAAGGTACATGCCCTTGACCGGAATTGAACCTGGGACCCTTGAGACCGTAGGCCGATGCTCTATCCACTGAGCCAAACCAGTTAGGGCCCCATCACCAGTTTTGCCATTTACCACATCCACATCATCTGTCCATGTCTTTTAAAATGCTTCAGAATCGCTTGGTTTCTCACACAAGTCTCCAACAATCTTTCTCTTATAGCTGCATGTTTATCTACCACCGTGTGACCAAAACACTCTTCTATCTGACCATATTATAACATGGTCAAACACGACGTAAGGACATTTCAGTCAAGCACAGACAGCATATATGACAGTGGTCCTATATGATTATAATGGAGCTGAAAAATGCCTATCACCTAGTGACATAGCAGTTGTCATGGTGAAGTCATAAAGCAACACAATTCATTAATATTTTGTGGCATCTCAGCCTATCCATACTCATGCTCTCACTAGGAACTCCTGGGGACACTCATCTGGGCCTTGTGAGCTTGCCACAGAAAGCTCCCCTTTCTTACCAATTTTAAATTTAGACTGACTCTTGGGGTTTTTGTGATGATTATAAGACGCCATTCCTCAATAACCATTAGGAAACTTTGAAGAAAAAAGAGTTTATTACAAGAACCAACAAGGGCCTTGAGTCCTGTTTTTGTTGGGGTGGGAGATGGGGGTTTCAAAGGCTTACTCTTTATTGGTAAATTTAAAATAGGAGCAGGAATTCAGTAACCAGGAAAAGAAAAACAAGTGGCCCCAATGGTCAGCTATCAAAATTAACCAAGATCTCTAAAATGAAGGAACCTCATTGGGGGAAGGTGGGCTGTCTATTTATCTAGTCTAGTGGTTGGCAAAGTATTTATTTGAGATAGCCTTCACTGAAGTGGGTGCCTTTTTAAAATGCCTCAGAAATCAAAGCTTAAGCCAGGCACTGGCATTACAAAAAGAAAAATCAACTGTTAGGGCTTACAATACAATTTACTCAAGTTTTTGCATTGATGCTGGTGTACAGAAATCTATTGCATGCCCGGTTATAAAAGTATAGCACAATTTACTATACTAAACTAGTATATTATTTAAACTAGGGGCCCAGTGCACAAAAATTTGTGCACTCAGGGGGGTCCCTCAGCCCGGCCTGTGCCCTCTCACAGTCTGGGACCCCTCGGGGGATGTTCACCTGCTGCAGTGCCTGGGGTGAGGGGAAGAGAGCTGTTTCAGGCTGCCCACAGTCCCTTCAGGGTTCGGGTCCCTACTGGGGTGCCTGGCCAGCCTGGGTGAGGGGCAGAGGGCCATTTCAGGCTGCCCACAGCCCCTTCAGGGTTCAGGTCCCTACTGGGGTGCCTGGATGGAAGCAGGTATCTGGGGTTTATCTTCTATAATTGAAACTTTGTAGCCTTGAGTAGAGCTCAGGGTCCAAAGAGCCCTGGCTTCCTGGGCAACTCCAGCTCCATGACCACCACCATCTTAGTTGAGTTAATTTGCCTATCTACTCCTGATTGGCTGGTGGGCATGGCTTGTGGGTGTAACAGAGTAAAGGTTAATTTGCATATTACTCTTCTATTAGATTAGATGTGTGACAATGGGGAATTGTAACCCACTCTGCCATTCTTTTGATCTTTTTCTGTAAATGCTGACTCTGACTAATATGTAGTTTGTAGATAAGCATCATGTTTGTATAAGCATCCAAGGAACTAACTTCAGAAAATGCCAACTCTGACCTTCAGTCACCCCAGCTCCGGAGATTTGCTGACCTTCAAATGTAAAACCAGGATGACATAGAGCCAGGATGATGAAGACCAGGATGAGGCACTAGACCATCACTTGACCAGTTTCAAGATCTTTATCAGAATGGACTGTGCTGGGCTGCAGGTAGAGAACTTTTCAACCCCCTCTCTTGATGTCTTTGTTCTGCTTTCCCTCTGTTTCCTTATAAAACCTCTGCCTGAACTGAGATGTTGAGATGGGCTTTGGACACAGTTCCCCATCTTCTCAGGTGGCCATTATTTAAATAAACCTCTTTCCTTTTTCACCAGCATCTGATTCATAAGTTTGGCTTTTGTGACACCAAGCAGCTGAACCTTGGTTTTGGTTACAAGTGCACTCTGTGATGTTTGCACAATTAAAAAATCACCTAAAACACATTTTTCAGAACTATCCCCATTTTATGCAGTGCGTTAGTGTATATTAAAGTTCTCTCACTTTATAACACATCTATAAAAAAACAGCCCTTAATCAGATTTCTCTCAACCATAATTTCCAGCTGGATAATTGTGACATATTCTAACTAAAATTTTATCTCTTTCTCACACCTTTCCTTAAACTCCTGATTATTTAACTGCTAAATCAGTGGATTTCTAAACCACTCTTACACATTTTTATCACAGGATGATTTATTATGCATGTACACATATATGTATATATATAAATATATTATTTGTAGTACTTCTGAATTTTACAAACATTTGTGAAATACAGTGGCAAGTTTTTCTTCTCTGCATCTCCAAAGGTACAGAGCTTATAAGACCTAGATAATTTTAGTTATTTTAATGAATAGATAATAATTAAAAATTGTGATTCAAATACTAATCACAGAAAATAGCCATGATTAAAATGTGTAAATCTCCATGTAAATACAAGCCTCATTTTGGGTAAAATTGTGATGTTTTAAAAAGAATTAGGTCATGATGATACTATACCCACAGCTCATAGAAGGCAGAGCCTTTAACCATTCTTTAAAACTGCAGTTTTTGTATTTTATGCAAATGATGTGTCTATTAAATAAATAGTTCAATGAATGAATGAACTCTCATTGTCTGTCTTAATTTTGACTAATGTTATTGACATTATATTTTTCAATATATTATTTGACATAAACCTGAGATTTTTGGGAAATGAAATAGGGCCTTTCTTTTCCACTGGTTCTGTGACTATAATTGCCTGTGAATATGAAGAGTTGCCAGCCTATTACTTAGAGAGCAGGCTTAAGCTATACCAGTGTACAGGATAATTTGGAAGTTGTAGCAAGAAAAATGCAAAACAGCATAGGATGTTTCTTCATGTTCAATGGAGTATCATCGGAAATTCATCTAGTTTGCTACTTTAAAATTTTTTTTGGTTAATAGTGGAAACTTTCTGATCAGTATTTAAAATGAGAAAGACAAAAAGATAAAATTAGATGTCATCATTGTTAATCATTTGGGGGTTAAAAAAGGCAGGTCACCTCAAGGGAGAAGAGAGGTCACAAGTTCATTTACATACTGCTTAACCATGGGTAAACCTCCTCCCAAGAGCAACCCTACAAGGTAGGAGAAGGAAGTCATAGGGTGTGATATATGTCTGGAAACTTTGATTGGATGCATACCATTATTAAAGCAGGACTGGGAATCAAAGCTGGTAATATCTGTTGTGTAAAATTAATCAAAAAATAAAACAACCCCTTGACTGAGATCTTGTGTCTTAGAATTCAGAACCTTTCATTCACTGACTTGTAGATAGTACTCACTTAATACTTTAGAGATCTGAATGGAAAAAAGAATACTCCTTGATTATTGCTCAAAAATGCCCCCAAATATTTTGAATTAAAATAGTTTCGTAAAGTCACTTCCACAACTATTAAGATGTATTATGCACAGATAAAAAATTAAGATAGAATAATTTACTTTTTGTTGTACCCTATTTGTCATAAGAATGACAACTTGAAGTTATAGAACACAATGAAAAAAATATTCCATGCAAATATACCACCACAACCAAAGTAAAACATCATATCACATCAATTTTCTTTCTTAAAAAATGTTTTCATTGATTTTTTTTTAGAGAGAAAGGAAGAAAGAAGGAGAGAGATAGAAACATTGATGATAGAAAAACATTGATGAGCTGTCTTCTGATTCAAGCCCTGACCCTGAAATGAACCAGTGACCTCTTAGTGCATGGGATGATGCTCCATCTGTTGAGCCACACTGGCCAGGCCACACCAATTTTCACATGCCAAGACAATGGAACCAAACTGGCTCTGTCTTACAAGAAAAACGTATCATTGCCTCATGTTGAGAGAAAATGGTGTGAGAACTCTGACTGCTAGTAGAATCATCTCTTGCTACAACAAAGAAGCAAGTTAGCAAAGGCATGGGAAACCATTCTTTCATTAAAATTATTGCAATCTTCTGAAAATGTTTTGATTGATGTCTATACTACTTGTTTTAAAAATAATTTTTAGACCTGACCAGTTTGGCTCAGCGGATAGAGCGTCGGCTTTCAGACTCAAGGGTCCCAGGTTCGATTCCGGTCAAGGGCATGTACCTTAGTTGAGGACACAACCCCGGCGGGGAGTGTGCAGGAGGCAGCTGATCCATGTTTCTCTCTCATCGATGTTTCTAACTCTCTATCCCTCCCCTTTCCTCTCTGTAAAAAAAATCAATAAAATACATTTAAAAAATAAAAAATAATTTTTAAATCATATAAAGTGCTAGCACCACAAGATATGTTTCTATAGAAACATTGCATATATTATTAACTGGATAAAGGCATTATGTCATTTGGGTCTTGCATAAATTATCAATATACAAACCACTATTACAGTGGAAATTTATTGTTTGAGAAAGGTTTTAGCGTTCAGCATGAAAAAAGAATCAGCAACCCTGTTTATGTTCAGACTAATGCAAGGTCCTATGTTATCTATTTTGTTGCTCAGCTGTACTATTTACACTCTGTTGCCTGATGCATCTACTTAAATTTTATTATCTGAAAAATATTTGGTTACATTACGTGTTTTTTTTATTTAATATTTCCATATATAATGAAAGGATGAGCATACCACTGAAAAAGGTGGGGGGAGAGAATAGTTAAATACATTTACTTGCACATTGCTTCAGATTTTGCTAAGATATCTATCACAAGTAACAAATGATGCAAACATATTTTATAAACCTCTGGAACATCTGTACTCCAAGATTGCTTTTAATCTACCTCTTAAGTTTTCTTTCTTTTTTAAAATTTTTAAATTGATTTATTACAGAGAGGAAAGGAGAGGGATAGAGAGTCAGAAACATCGATGAGGGAGAAACATCGATCAGCTGCTTCCTGCACATCCCCCAAAAGGGATGTGCCCGCAACCAAGGCACCTGCCCTTGACCGGAATTGAACCTGGGACCCTTCAGTCCATAGGCTGACTCTCTATCCACTGAGCCAAACCAGTTAAGGCCCTCCTAAGTTTTCTTAACAATCTGTGGGGAGCAAAAACAGAACAAAAATATCTGTAAATATTGATTATAAAAGAAAAATCATGCATTTTACCAAAAAGGAATATGGCCAAAATGGCAAAAAATTCTAGTTATTTAATCCTGAGATTTTTACATGATTAATATATCAATATTCATATTTAGATCCAATTTTTAATTAGATAATCATAGAGCTAATTTTATCTTTTTGTCTTTCTCATTTTAAATACTGATCAGAAAATTTCCAATATTAATCAAAAAGACATTTTAAAGTAGAAATACCTGAAATATAATGTATTTCAAATAAAATGTTTTTGACTAAAATAGTATTAAAATCAGTATCTAAGAGAATGTCTTACTCAAAAAATATTTGTTTAAATATGCGTTACTATCTTTAGAACTCCCACTCCTGCTACAACCATAATTTCACTTATGAAGTGAAATGGAAAGCTTTATTTTATCTCAATTCCCATAAACTTTCATTCATAAGTCATCAATATGGATCAAAAATGGAAGAAGCAATATGATATTGGATTGTACAGTGGAAGAATCATCACAGATCTAAGCATGATATTAACCAAGGCCTAATTTTTGTAATAGGAAATGTATTGAAGAATCCTGAAAAAATCGCAGGGAAATTCTCACATGGCAGGATGGTATAAGATACCCTTCCTTGGCTCATACAAAGATTTCGGAGATTGCCCAGCCAGTGTTGCTCAGTGGTTGAACTTCAATCTATGAACCAGAAGGTCACCGTTTCATTCCTGCTCAGGGCACGTGCCCGGATTGTGGGCTCAACCCCTAGTGTGGGGCATGCAGGAAGCAGCCAATCAATGATTCTCTCTCATCATTGATGTTTCTATCTCTCTCCCCCTCTCCCTTCCTCTCTGAAATTATTTTTTAAAATAATTTCCTAAGCAGGTTGCAGGATCAGGTTCAGTGACATGATAAGTTATTCTCACCTGGAGTTATTCTAGTTTATGAATTGTGCTTTTGGATATATTCCAGAGCTAAGATTCATGAGTGAACCTGTAATAGGATTGAAGTCTCAGTTGAATTATCAGAAGCTGACCCATTGCCAACCCACTGTTGAGTCTGGAATGAATAATTAGTCATACAGCCTTCTAGTTTTAACACACTATACCCTCTGTAAATTATACTTAAGGTGATATAGTTCATTCTTTAAAATCCTATGAGCTTTTCAGCCTGAGGTTATAGGGTGTGTTTTCACGTGGCCTTGAATGTCATTTTGTTGAGATTTACATTTTAAATTTCTTTTATAGCCAATTACTTGGGGAAGGTATAAAGAGATTACCATTTTAAAGGATATATTAATGTGAACACAGGACATCAATTCTTAACTGTTTATAAAATTTCAGTTTTACATTTTAGTTACATATATTCATAGATATATATTTGGCAGCTATGAATTGTTTTAATTATCATACTATGCAAAAAAGTAACTTTTATCAATTGTCACAAGCATAATCAATGATATAATTACAGTGCTTAATTTCTTTGATTACACAATTGGTTCACACAATGGATATTTATTAAGTGCCTAATATGTTACAATAACTTCTTAATGGCAGCATTTAAGGACTTCAATCTTAAATTCACTTTCTCACTGTGCAATTTCAGTTAATTCCATCTGATCAAGGAGTTCATCAATAAAATAAAATTTTAATTGCAAATTAAGTATATTATGATTCTTCATTTGAGTCTTTGTCACTCTGGGCATATCAACGCTATTCAAAATGAAATTCAAAAACTTGTAAAGTCATCAGCTATATAATGAATGATATAATTAAGTAAAGACAAGTAAAATATTAAGTGCTTAAAAACACATAATTAATAGATGTACTTCACAGTTTGATTCTACATATAATTTTTTCTGTGTAAAATTTGATTATATTAATCTATGCCATAATCTAAAACTGAGAATAAAGCAAAACTGTGCCCTTATGACACACAATATGTCAAAACAAGTTATAGTTTAACCTTAATCCTGAAGAACAACTGCCCATATTAATACAATAACAAATATAAGGCTGGTGCCCTAGCTGGTTTGGCTTAGTGGATAGAGTGTTGGCCTGTGGACTGAAGGGTCCTGAGTTTGATTCCAGTCAAGGGCACATGCCTGGGTTGTGGACTTGAGCCCCAGTGTGTGGGCATGTAGGAGGTATCCGATAGATGATTCTCTCTCATCTTTGATGTTTCTATCCCTTTCTCCCTCTCCCTTCCTCTCTGAAATCAATAAATACATATTTAAAAAAATAAGGCTGGTTAATTGAATCACAATGATTGAATTTGTGACAGATTTAGTATCACATCCAAGTCCTTAGAGAGAGAATTGCTTTACATGTCAATTGTGGACATTCACTAAAATACCATGTATTCCTACTTTTACATCAGGCAACCTCCAACCTTCTCTGTATAGAGACTTCTGGACGGTTTCTATAACTTTGATTGACATGATTCCAAAACAAAACCATTTCCCCAAATTAATTAATCATGTCTAATTTTAAAACTACATGTTTGTATACTATTTTATGGTCTAATTTTAATAGAGCTAGAATTAGTTTCCTATTCTTTATCAGTTTGTGTGTTTTTTGTTTTCATCCATGGAGCTCTATCCAACCAAAAACTCCAGAACACTACTTAGGACATGAGACATCAAATAAAAGTTACAAACCAGCCTCTATCCCCTCACCCAACTTCCAACCTTGGTGTTCATTGATTAGATTAAATTAAATCTTTCTATTATATAAATAGTTCCTTTGTTGAAGGTACAATATAATCTTCATTTTCATTAACAGTGAGTGTTCATCATTATAAACATTTTATTGCCAGAACCTATGGGATTAATAATAGCAGGGTGCTGGCAAATAGGAACCAAGTCTTTTTATGCTAGTCCCTTATTAGCTATAACTATTTCCTTAGATAATCATGAAAGTCATTTTTATGCTGATCATTAAATTTTACTCCTTAACTGCAATGGCTTAAAAACAACAACAACAAGAACAACAACAATAACCACAGCAAAACAGGACAAAGCAATGAATTCCATCAGATCTTACAGTAGTAATACTAGTAATACATTTTTTAAATTATTAGGTAATTTTATTTTTCTTAGCTTTTATATATGAAGACTATCCAAAGCAACAATGACTTAAGAAATTGTTTTAATTATTAGTGGGCTTAATGTTTTGTTGACTGAATTTGACTAGGGTTTGGACAAAATAATCAAAGTCAATAATTTAATGTATTTGTATTACCCTGGCATTCCAAAATGGGTGTACAATCCAGGGCTGTAGCACAAAAGTCTTCAAATAGTAAATCCAAGTTTTAAAAAAATAGGGTGACATGAATAAGGGATAAGAAAGATCATAAAAAGAGTTTTACATTTTCTCATTTTTTGTATTGTCCCAAATTTATCTTTCCATGGTAATGGAGAGTATTTTCAAAGCCATGCTATAGATAGACTGACTATAAAGCAATATTTCAAAAAAATGGAATTAAAACCAGTGCCTTTTAGACAGCCTAAGAATGAAAAGAAAAACTGCCCTCGCTCTAACTGGTTTGGCTCAGTGGATAGAGTGTCGGCCTACGGACTGAAATGTCCCAGATT
>PVJC01054444.1:0-10499 GCA_004026665.1 Murina feae | reverse complement strand
CCCTCCCTCCCTTCCTTCCTTCCTTCCTTCCTTCCTTCCTTCCTTCCTTCCTTCCTTCCTTCCTTATTTCCTTCTTCCTTTTCTCCCTTCCTTCCTTTATTTCTTTTTTCTTTAAAATTCTCTTCAAATGTATAAAATTTATTTTAATTATTTATAGTATAAAAATATTTTTTCATTGTAGAAAACTAAAAAACAAAACTATATGCAAATTTGCTTTAACCCCTATCCACAAGGCCAGCCTCTCTTCTTAGAAGTGAGGCTCTGTTGCCAGGGTGTGGACAGTCTTCCAGACCATTTGCTATGCAACAACATATGGAGTTTGGTCTGTGTGAATATGCTCACTTAAAGGATGTCACACCACATGTAATATTCTGCAATTTTATTTTTAAAAAGTATTTCAATATTTTATTAAATCTCAATAGATATAAGTTACTCTATAATATGTGTGCCGTATACAGAATAATAGTACGACAAACATCTATGCATCTCACACCCAGTTTGGATAATAGAATCTTATCTTTGATTTAGAAGCTCCTATAGTCTCTTCTCCTATCCTCCTCCTTCAGAGGTAACCACTCAAATGAATTTTGTGTTTATAACTGTGTTACCTTTCTTTAGTTTTTTCATGCTTATCGTCCCTAAGCAAATCTGTTATATAATTTTACATGTTACAGCACTTTATGTAGATAAGATCAAATCCATGGGTGGTATGTGTGTATGCCGGTAGTTGTAACTCATTCATTGGATGATTAGACCATCATTGTCTATCACTTAGATTACTGTGAATATATGTGAAAAAGTTAACAAGGGCATATACCTAGGACTGTCCTAGCCAATGGGTATGCGTATTTTTTACTTACCGGATAAATTGTTTTCTAGATTGGTTGTGCCAAATCATACTCTCACAAGCAGGACATAAGTGGTCTAGTTTGCTCCACATCCTGCCCAAGACTTGAACATTGTTGGACTTTTAAATTTGTGGCAGTCAGGTGGCTGTGAAATAGCACCTGTTGTTTCTATTTTTATTTCCCTGACTGATAATGTGATTGATCAGATTTTCTTCTCTGTGAACAGCTGACTCACGTTCATCTTATTAGGTGGCTATTTGTCTTTCAGTGGCAGCATAATAGGAGTTCTCTCTATAGCCACCATACTAACCCCTTGTTGCTTATGTGGACTGCAACTGTCTTTTCCCTTTGGCTCTCTTCTCCTCTGGTTGATCTTTTTACTTTCTTTGATCTCTTGTGATAGACAGAAGTTGTTAATTTTAATGTAGTCAAATACATCAATGTTTTCCTTTAAAATGTATCATATTTTGTCTATTTTTAAAACTCCTTCCCCTGAGATTACAAAAGGAGACTTCTTTTTGTCTTCCATGAATTTATGGTTTTGCCTTTCACATTTAAGTTTTTAATCTACCTAGACTTGTTTTTGTCCAATGAAAAATAACATTTAGTTTTCATTGTTTCCATGTGGATAATCACTTGACATTGCTTCGTTTATTAAAAAGTCCATTCTTGTCAGATTGATTTGCAAAGCCAGCTCTGCTATAACTCAAGTTTTTATACACTTGTGGGTGTTCTGACCAGGCCTCGGTCAGAACCAAGAGAAATCCCCTTGTCATTCCCAAGCGAAAGCCCGATGTTCTTGGGCTTGATATTTTGTTTCATTTGGTGATTTTTTCCTATGCAAACACCACTGTCTTAAATTGTTTTAGGTTTAAAGTACAGGCTGATATTTGAGGACAAACTCCTCATTTTATTCTTTTCTCTTGGGAGTGTTTTGTAATTGTTTATTCTCTACTTTAGAACCTCATCAAGTTCTATTAAAAAACTCCTTCCCTGCCAAACAACATCATCAGCAACAACAAATCCATTGGGATTTGACTGGAGTACATTGAATCTGTAGGTTATAGTAGAGAGAACTGATATGTGTATGTTACGAGGTGTACCAATTTATGGACATGGAAGATAGCTCATTTATTCTGGTCTACTTTTACATCTCTCAATAAAGTTTTATACAGTTTTCATAAAATTCTTTCACACCTTTTGTTAGGTTTATTTCTAGATAGTTTACATTTTAATAGTTTTGAAATGGTATTTTTATTATATTCTATATTTGTCACCAAAGTACAGACAAACCATTGTTTTCTAAAATTAAGGTATAATTGACATGTAACATTATATTACTTTTTGGTATACAACATAATGATTCAATATTTGTATATATTGCAAAATAATAATCATAAAAAATCTAGTTAACATTTATCTAGACATACCATTGTTTTTTTCTATTTTTTGCCAATAATCCTATTAAACTTTTATTAATTGTAAAACCATATCTATAGATTACTTTAAGTTCTCTATGTAGATAATAATATCATTTAAAAGCAATGAGCATTTTTTATTTTTAAAAATAATCCTGATATACTCTCTTTTACTGGTCTTGTTATATCAGCTAAAACCTCTAGTACAATGCTGAATTAAATGGTGATAAATGCCAATTTAGCCTTCTTTGTGGTTTTAACAAAATTTGTTCATGGTAATGTTTCACATAGCTCCAAAATAAATAAGGAATTAAAATCTACGAGGCTGTGGGAGAACTCAAATGAATACAAACTGACAACTGAGCCTAACAGTAATACAAATGACTAGGAACCATACTGAGAGGTGGAGGAGGAGGAGAACTAAATCCTTTTGGAAAAGTATCATGATCGTCTAAGTTTAGCTTTGCTAAAGAATTGTACACAAATCTTATACTCAAGATAGTAAGCTTGTTTTTTTACTAGGATATGAATTAGAGATTCTAAAGCTAATTTAGGGGTGTACTATAATTGAGAAAATAAGTAAATAGAATATGGTTTATGAGAGCCAGTTTTCAAATAAGGGAAGTGGGGAGAAAGTGAGAATGAACCTGGGGTGTTGTATTGGAACCTAAAGTATCAGCAAATACTTATGTGGTTTTTTTAGTTATGTACAGATAGATATAGTAAGATTGATGTACACCTTGCACATTTTAAACTCTTGTTTAATATTTTATCATATTAAACACATTTAATACTCTATATCTATCTAATCTAATAAAAGAGTAATATGCAAATTAACCACCACTCCAAGACACCTAAGCCATACCCACCAGCCAAGCCATGCACCCAACCAATCAGAGTGGATATATGCAAATTAACCCAGCCAAGATGGTGGCCAGCTACCACAGAGCTAGAGCAAACAGGAGGCTTCCCTTGCACCAGCAATGAAACTGCCTGCCTAGGCCAGCTGGGCCTCTGCTCAAGGCAACAATGTTTCAATTATAGAAGCCACGGAGCTGAAGCAAACAGGAGGCTTCATTGCCTGCCTAGGCCTCCGCTCAAGGCAAGAAAGTTTCAATTATAGAAGATAAATAAACCCCAGAAACATAATTCCAGCCAGCCTTGCTGGGACGTTGGGTCAATGGGAGCTGTGGGAAGCCTGAAAATGGCCCTCAACTCCTCACCCAGGCTGGCCAGGCACCCCAGTAGGGACCTGAACCCTGATGGGACTGTGGCCAGCCTGAAAACAGCACTCAGCCCCTCACCCAGCGTGGTCACACCCCCATGGGGTGAGGGTCCCCACTGGGGGGCTTGGCAAGCCTGAAAACAGCCATCAGCTCCTCACCAGGCTGGCCAGGTGGACATCCCCTGAGGGATCCCAGACTGTGAGAGGGCACAGGCTGGGCTGAGGGAACCCCCCCCCCCCGAGTGCACAAATTTTGTGCACCAGGCCCCTAGTTAATTATAATATTTGAAAATATTTGCAGATGTGATTGTGTTTATTCCTGTGATTCTTCTTCTTTGTTTTTAGTTAGATAGATAATAGATGATAGATAGATAATAATTAGATAGATAAATGATAGCTAGAGCTCATGTTTTTTAGATCTTTATGTGTCAAAGTTTTTTGGAGACTGAGTTGAAGATGAATTCCCCTGGAAGGTTTATATTTATCTGCTGGTTGCCAGGGTTCCCTCCAAATTCTGAGTCACTTGAATTTAAGTTGATAGTTTGAGATTTGTTGATCCAACCCAATAGTATGAATTCAGACTGGAAACGTGGGAGGTCCAATTTGTGGCTATAAAATATGGGGATGGGGTGGAGTTTTCCTTCTCAGTAACTACCAAGACTTGACATAGGCAAATTTCTTACTGAGTGCTGGGGAGGAAAAGGGAACTATATTTCTGACTCACTTTCACAGAAGGTGAGTCAGAAATATAGTTAACCGATCAGGATGCCAGATTTAGGTGTGTGTAGGGGGATGTTTATTTATTTTAATACAGATTCTCTGAAAAGCCTGCAAGAGAAAACACAATTATAGTGGTTAAGAACATGAAGCTGTGTAGGTTTATTTATTTAATATATATTTTATCGACCTTTTTACAGAGAGGAAGGGAGAGGGATAGAGAGTTAGAAACATTGATGAGAGAGAAACATCAATCAGCTGTCTCCTGCATACGCCCTACTGGGGATCTGCCTGCAACCAAGGTACATGCCCTTGACTGGCATGGAATCTGACACTCTATCCACTGAGCCAAACCAGTCAGGGCTAAGCTGTGTAGGTTTAAACTCCACATGGGATACTTCCAAGCTGTGTAACCTTGCTCAAATTTTTAAATTTCTAGGCTTCAATGCCCTCATCTATAAAATTGGGATAATAAGAGCGTATGCTTTATATAGGTCTAGTGGGGACTAAATTAGATAATATATAATGAGCTAACCCAATTTCTTGGCACAGAGTGCTCAATAATTTTTAGTTCAATAGATATAAACTTTATGGGAATAAGGTTGGGTATACAAAAAAGTGCACTGTTTTCATTTCAAATTGAAGTCATTCCAGTTCCCAACCCTGAACTCTTAGTGCTGCGAGGTGGTAGGAAGTGCCTTTCCCTTTGAGGTTGGTCTTATAGAGGGATTTGCGGCAGATTTATTTGTTCTGTGCTTAGTTCTGTCCTTCTACAAAACTCTATCCCCTACATGGCTGCTGCATAGGCTGATCTCTGACTTCCTGAGCTCCCGCTGTTTCTGTGGTTCCATTTTGAGAATCATCCTGTAAGGACTGTGGTCCTTTCCTTAGCTGACCTCCAGGCCTCGGTCAGAACCAAGAGAAATCCCCTTGTCATCTGTTATACCAAATGGGAGCAGGGGGATTATTCTTATATCCTCCATCTATCCCCCAGGATAGGATCTGGTTTTGACTTCTGTATCCATAAGCCTCCACAAAATAAAAAACAAAGCAAACAAAGAAAAACTAAGCACATGTGCCCTCAACACAAGAGCCTAATTCCCTGCTCTGCTTACCTCTCTGGGTCCCACTTTCGTTCAGTGTTTAGCCCAGGATTCTTTCCCTCGTGGTGGCTCATCAATACAATTTAAGGCATTGATCTGTGTATTTTACGCAGAATGTGTAGTTGTTCTGGGCAGAATGATTGGTGCTGTGCTGTCTCCAGTAATACTTATAAAAGCAGTACATGTTGAAGATTTATTTCAAGCCAGGAATGTGTTCCTTGGATTATCTCACATAATTCTCGCACCAACCCCAGGAGATGGAGATGGTGGTTTTTGCTATTTTATAACTAGTTTATAAGTAGTCATATTTAAGGGTCCCATCATAATGGAATTCAACTATAAAGCAAGTGTAGATACCGTGATTCTTGGACAATTATCTGTTCAGAATCATCTTCCAAATCAGCACAGAAACAGCAGTTTAAAGATGAGTTAAAATCCTGGCTGAGTATTACCTAGGAGTGATTTCATATTTTGTATAACTTGTAAGAATTATTTGACTGGAGGGGGGGAAAAGCTTTCCCTGAGTAACAAGATGCACACCCATCTTAGAAGGAGACATTCCAGGCCCTTTTCCAGTCATCATTATTCAAGGCCTCTAAAGGATTATTGCGTACACGGGGAAAGGATCTAATAATCTGTGTACTCAGAAAAGTAAAAGATTTAGCCCCAAATGATCTGTTATTAAGTTTTTGTTTAAAATATCATACCTAGACAATGCCTGGCATGTAGTAGGCACTCAATAAAAATAGCAGTAATTATCTAAATTGGTCTTCAGCTGTTGTACTGCAATATACATCTGTGCTTGTTTAACTTAGCTTTAAACTATCCTTCTTCTGATAAATTTAATTTTATTTTGACTTATTCTTGCCCTCAGCCCATGTGATTCTTCCAGAACTAAACAAAATCCTTTTCCAGAAGGGAGCACATGACCCAAAATTAATCAGCCAGTGAATGTTGAAAGATGGACAGTTAGGAAGCTACCCACCATGCCACCCCCCGTCATGACTTCAAGAAATGGAACTAATTTCATTTAAAAACCAAAGTGGAGATATTTCAATATGATGGACAAAACTCCATGCAGTAACATTGCTGCCATTAGGAAGTTGACTTCTAGCATTGTATTGGCTCCCAGGTTTTTAAGATTTGTTACAACATGAATGACCATAAACTTTATACATATGATTGACTCATTTCTCCATTATGGAGAAGGTCTTTCCTCACAGGAGGAGAAGAAAAATTTCATATCACCTCCAGGATACCACCCAGGAAAAAGAGCCTGTGTTTTCAGAAGAAATGACAATTTTTTCATTATTTATTGGCTATTGGCTTTAAGTTTACTTACTCTAATAGGCTAAAATTAATCACTATAGGATTGACCCTAATTCTATTAGGAGAATGATATAAAAACCTACATTTAGAAAGCCCTGCTAAAAAGATTATTTGTTTTCATGAGATGAGACCCAGGCTTTCTCAGAAAACTCTTTGGGGGGACTTTAAGCCAGGGCAATTTCAAAAATTGCAGGTGCAGTATAGTCGTTGCTATGGAGATGCGAAGGGAGGTCTTGACAGTCCAGTCTTCAATAGGTGGCTGTAAGTGAGTTCTCTCAAAAGGTGAGGGATAAGGTAAGGCAGGAATGCAAATTCTGTCTGGGGAAAGAGAAGAGATGGAATTGCTTTTAGCATAGAGACTGCTTTAGTGGTTGTAACCTGCTTCACATTTGAGAATAGGGGTCTAGAATGAGCAGAGAGCCAAGAAGGTAACAATGCAAATCAAAGCTGCTTTTCCAGATTAGCTCAATAGTCATTTAAAAGAGAATGGAGAGAGGGCTGTGGGCATAGAAGAGAGAGAGGGGGGTTGTGATCTTTTAGAAAAGAAATCAACCCCCTCCTCAAGCATAAGGAGATGGGGATTTTGATGTTACATTAAATCACAGGGCCTGGAGCTACGAAAAAATGCAGGGGTTGTTGCTAAGGCCTAGAAGACGTTGCTAAGGATTTCTCTTTTTGAAGTCATAAAGGAGAAAAGAAGTGGAATCATAATACTTAAGGATTAGTGAGCTGGGTGCCAAGTATTGGCTTAGACCAGAGATTTTTCAAGTGGCAATGTGCATATTTCCCTAAGGGAAAATCAAAACATTTCAGATCATGTAGCTCATGGAGTGACTTAAAAGTCCTTCCGTGATTTTGTATTGCTTTAGAAATAATATCCAACCTCTGGACCATGGACTCCAGGGCTAAGCATGAGCTGGTTCTAACCTTCCTCCAGGCCTCATCTCTTACCCTTCTCCTTTGACCGACCATCTGAAATGAACCTCACTGTTCACCTTCTTCCTGGACAACACCCCAACATTTTCTCCCTAGAACACCTGTTTTCATACTCTGTTGTTAATAACAGGAAAGAAGCAAAGGGAAGGACAAATATTATAGGCATAGCATTTGTGCAACTTTACCAGGAAGCTGCAGTTTAACACCTCCTGGGAGCCACCTGTCTCTTCCCCTGGAGATCTCTGGGGGAAGGGACTGGACGAGGGGAGAACAGATGCATGCCCAGTAATGTGTGGGTACATAGGGAAGGTACTTGCCTGTCAGTCATACCTGGGAACAGGCCATTGGCCAGAGTAGGTGTGGCCACTACAAGGGCACGAAATTTGAGACATTTAATCCTCTAAACAAAGGAATTCCTCTCTTGGCACCTGGCTATCTTGTTGCAGGGGGTGCAATCTCTTGGCTCCCCTGTATTCACCCACATAGTCTACAGCCATGTGGACCCCACGCACAATGGACTAGTGGACTGCAACTAGCCTGATGCTGTACCAGACCCAATTCTAACATCTAACTGGAAACTCTGGACTCTGGCTTTGCTTTTAGCTCTACTGAATCCACCAGCTGCACATCTTCTAGGACTGGAATAAGGAAAACAGAACTTTGGACACCCAGGAATGTAATTTCACATTAAAAAAAAAATCACTCATCCTCCTGTGTGAGTCTCAGAAAATTCTTTTCTCGAGATATGATAAGAACTGCACCTCTAGCACCCAGTGGGAAAGGGGATACCCCACTTCCACCAATAACACTTGGGTCTCTACTTGTTACCTCTCCCAGAAGATTCCCCTCCCCCCAGGGACTTCCCTAATTACTTTCTCATCACTCAGCATTTGTCACAACCCATAATTATTTGGTTCATTCATTTGTTTATTCATTTTTCCCCATTAGAATAGTTACACATTCAAATGGTTATTTGTTCACACAATATGTATTGAGCCTACTGTGTGCCTAGACCAAGGCTGGCATTAAGGGTTCATCAACTGCAATTTGAACAGACTGTAACGTTTAAGGCCCCATGTACAGCACAGTGTATTTGTTCAACAAGTGTGGGAGAGAGGGAGAGAAAAAGCAAATACCCAACCTAGGAGACTTAAAATTTCCACCACATCTATAGTCTTAGTTACATCCTATAGGTGTGTTGGAGTGGGGAAAATATTGAGCACTACTATAAATGTCAATTTTAAAAACTCTCTCTACAAGCCTTCCAGAATGCAAGAATCTTTGTGCTGTTGCTCTACTCTAGTAGAGCATTTTCTTGATTGTGTAATAGAATTAATTGCAAAGCTTGCCAGACAATGTGATATGAAATTTTCATGTCAAATCTAAGATGCATCTTGATTTAAGAGACATTAAAGGGAATGATAAAATGTAAGTTATAGCTTTATAGGTGATTTGTAGGGAAACCATAATTTTAATTTTAATTTTAGCCAAAGCATTTAACTTGTAATTTAGTGCACCAGGAACTCTTGTTTCCTATAGGCAGTAACAGTCATTATAGGAAAACTGCCTGAGGAGAGAGAGACAACCTTGGTGCTTTATATGAAAACTCATAGAGTGCTAATAGCAGATGTTGAAGTCCCAAGGTGCAGTTGAATGGCTATGCAGGACCCCACTATATCTATGGTAGGCAATTAGACAGACATGAGCAAATCAAGGACAATGGGCAGATAGAGATCACCAAGGCAGAAGGCCACAAATACCTAGCAATGGGTACAACTTGGAAAACAATGACCTCACCTTCAGGGTAACATTACCTCCCCTAGCACATCACTGGTCACATGGTTTAGACCGCCTGACCTTTCATATTGCTGGTCATGTGGTTTGGACTTTCCCCTTTTCTTTCTTCCCCTGGCATTTTGCTAGTCATGTAGATTATATCCCCTTAGAGGGGGGGAATGAACAAAGGAACCAGAGACTAGTCCTTAAACATTAAGGCTCCAGGAACAATGAGGTTCTGACCCCACATCAAATACATCTAGGCCTCAGTTGTGTTTCAGCTTCAGGCTCAGAAAAGAAGCAAAACCAGATAAGCAATGCCATGGCTAACCTCAGGACCAGCTGCATTGACTAATGGCCCCTGTCCTGGTGCCAACCAATCAGTAGAAACCACCACCGTGAAAGGACACACCTGTAAAGCTAATGGATATCTATTGGCATCCTCCCCTAAGATCTCTAAATAAATATCTAAAGATGGAGGACCCAGGGTAACTCTCTCTCTATGGAGCACCCCTGCACCTTTCCCCACCCTCTCCCCCTAGGTGTGTTTTCCTTGCCTCTCTCCTCCTAAGTTCTAAGAGCCCTTCTTTTGTGGCTGTAACTTGTTTCCTAAGTCCATGTTTTCTATGGCTTACTTCTTCTACCTCTGTGACTTTCTAAAGAGCATATTGCTGGTATTTGAGTCTTGCTTCTTGAATTCTTTCTTAGCCAGAACTCAAGTACCAAGGTTGCTAAACCAAGGTCCAATTGCTGGTAATATTCTGGTGCTATTTCACTGCCAACATAACAAAGTGATGATTTCCTGTAGAAGGACTTTTAGATACTAAATTACACAGAACTTCTATAGAGAGTGGTGCTCATTATAGAAAACTCTCAGTGTATTTTGCATCTATAATGTCTTATTTGCATTTAAAACCAGTGAGATAATCTCCAAAAATGAGTATGATAAATAGGCCAATAAGCTTTCATTTCCCTCCTCACCACATGCCACACTAACAATTAGGTGATTGATTTACTCCGGAAATAACACATCTTGTCCACCAGGATAAGAAATGCATAGACCACAAAACGTATCCTTCAATGGCAGTGTTGAAAAATCCAGTGATTTTTGCACAGGGTTAAAACATTATCACAAGTTCTAAAAGAA
>PVJC01054443.1:0-10493 GCA_004026665.1 Murina feae | reverse complement strand
GGGGCCTGAGGTAGGACCTGGGCTCAGCGGGCCCCTGAGCCGCTGGAGGAGGGGAAGCAGGCCCCCGGCGGCCTGGAGAGGAGGGAGGTGGCCACAGGGAGTCCCGCGGCCTCGGGCTGCTCCTCCGTGAGGGCGGGCGCCAGCAGGGCCGCCTCCGCCGCTTCATCTGACTCCCCCCCGTGCCCCCGGCCCTGCTTTCCTCCACTCCCTCCTGGAAGCGTCCAGACTCCTCGGTCTGGCTCCTGCCCCTCCCCCCCACCCCCGCCTGCCGGTGCCCCTGGAGGCACCCACAGTGGGGCCTGCAAACGCGAGTGGGAGGAGTCTGGGGCAGTGGGCGGGGTCGTGGCCACACCTGGGCGTAGTTGAGGAAGAAGACCTGGTCCCAGGTCAGGTCCAGGCCTGGCAGCTGCTGGTCCTGGCCGCCCTCCGCTCTCCACTTGCGGTAAGCCTGCGGGCACCGACCGGCGCTGGCCCCGGGCCAGGCCTGCCCTCCCTGCGGGACCCGGCGGGGGTCCGCCTCTGCGGCTCAGGGCCCTTTGCGCACCCGGGAAGGCGCTCCCCGCCCTCATCACTGGGCGGCCAGCTGGGCAGCCCCCCAGGGCGCCCCTAGAATGAGCTCCTGACGCTTGGAGACGGACAGTGGCCACCCGAGGGCTAAGGTCAAAGCAACGCGTGGGCAGAGCAGCCAGGGCACCCGCCTCTGCCCGGCCAGGCAGGCTCCTCAGGGCCCGCTGCCTCCCGCAGATGGCGAAGGGGGTGGGGGTACACCGGGCCGGGCAGGGGGCATCCTGTCACTCTGAGGGCTCCATGCCCAGTCCCCAGCCCACCTTGTATGCCTGCCGCACCCCTCCATTGTCAGCGATGTTCTCCCCGAGGGTGCTGAACCCGTTCACCTGGAGAGGGACAGGACGTGGAAGGGCAGCTCCCTCCCTTTCCCAGGCCAGGGCTGGGTGGAGCTCCCCTGTACGGTCCCCACCCCCAGGCCCATCCCCACCGCAGCCCCCCAGGCACTCACGTTCTGCTGCTCAGCCAGGTCCCAGGAGTAGTTGCCATACTGGTGCACCATGCACTCCGCCTGCTCCTGGAAGTGCTGGGCCGAGAAATTGCTCCACCAGTCCAGCATGTTGCCCTCTTCGTCGAAGTTCCGGCCTGAGGGCAGGCAGAGGGGCGCCATGGGCCCTGCCTGCCCAGCTGGGCTCTCCCGTGCCCTCCAGGGACCCCCTCCCCCGTGCCCTCCAGGGACCCCCTCCCCCGTGCCCTCCAGGGACCCCCTCTCCCGTGTGCCCTCCAGGGACCCCCTCTCCCCCGTGTGCCCTCCAGGGACCCCCTCTCTCCCGTGTGCCCTCCAGGGACCTGCCTCTGAGCTCAGGTGTGTGAGCAGAGATGGGCCCTGAGGGCAGCAGTGGGTCAGCTTGATGGGGATAAGGGCTCAGGCGCAGGAGAGACTGGGCTTCGGGGCCTCCTTGCCACCCCCAGGGCAGGGCCTGGGTCCTGGGTCCCAGGTGCCAGACCCCCTGATGTCTAAGCCCCCCTCGGGGGGGTGTGGTCCTGGGACATGGGCTGCCTGGGATCTCCCTGCAGCCTGCCTGGGCCTCAGGCCCCTTCCCGGGCTGCTGCTGGGGTGGGGGAGGTGACTTCAGTGCAGCTCTAACCCCGGGAGCCCCTACCGTTGTCGTCGAAGCCGTGGGTGATCTCGTGTCCGATCACCATGCCGATGCCCGCGAAGTTCAAGGCCTGCGGCTGGTCCTTGCTGAAGAAGGGGGGCTGCAGGATCCCCGCGGGGAACACTGTCCGGCAGGGGGGGCGGGGGACACAGGAGACGCTGAGAGTGAGCCCAGCCCTGTGCCTGGGCCTCCTGGGTCCTCCTTGTAACACAGGCCCGGGAGGTGGGGGCAGGGACCCCCCCCATTTCACAGGCCAGAAAGCCGAGGCTCGGAGCCCAGGGGCAGGGAGGGGTTGGCAGGCCCGGGACCCAATTCCGGGTTCTCTGCACCGTTCATGCTCCTTCCAGCAAAGGGCCGGCTGCCGGCCCTCCGAGAGCCCCCCCACCCCCGCCCCACCCTCCAACAGACACGGAACGGCCCCTTGGGTGGGTGACAGGGTGCAGTTCCTGCTGGTGGGAGAGATGGTGCCCTCTCCCCTTTAGAGAACGGGTGGGGGTGCCCAGGAGGATGGGCAGGCGGCTCAGGCTTCCTCCAGCACCAGAGGGGGCAGTGAGCTGGGGGTGGGGTGGGGGGAGCCTACCAATCTGGTTCCGGTTTGGCGAGTAGAACGCGTTGACCACCGCGGCCCCGATGATCCAACTGAGGAGTGAGCTGGTCACCTGTTGTCCTGTCTCCTGGGACCCTCCCTCTGGGCCACCCTGAGGGCCCAATGCCACCCGGCCATGCCCCAAGACCAGCACTGCCAGCAGCCAGGGTGGGCGCCCGGCCGGTCCGACACCTGGCTCCTCCCTGGGCTGTCCCCCTCACAGGCCTCACCCACCCCAGTGCTGTCCCCACTCACAGGTTCTGATCCACCTTCTTCCGAAGCTTCTTGAGGCTCCGCTGGGCGCCGGCCTTGAGGTTCTGCAGGCCGTTTTCGAAATACAGGTGCTCCGAGAAGTCCAGCTGCGGGACGGGGGCTGTCACTGCTGGGCGGTGGGGGGGTGGAGGGGGCGTCAAGGGTGGCCGGGACAGGTCGGGGACGGGCCTGGGGACTCCCGGGCAGCCCCGAATGAGGCAGACAGGCTCTGGGTGTAGAGGGATGGCGGGTGGTGAGGGCTACCCTGGATCCCACATTTATGTGTCTCCCAGCAAGTCCTTGGTCCCCCTGGGGCCTCAGTTTCCCCCTCGGTGACAGGGTCATGCTGGAGCTGCCGCAGCACATGGGAGGGGTGAGCTGTCCGAAGAGCCTGCCTCCTGTCCCAAGTGATCCAGGGCCCCTGGTCCACAGGCGAGTCCGGGCAGAGGGGCTGGGAGGTGGGGGGGTGCGCACGTTGGAATACTCCTTGTCCAGGTGCTGGCTCCTCTCGTCCAGGATGTAGTCGGGGTACCCGATCTGCACCTTCATGCTCATGGCCTGGAGGGAGGGGTGGCCGTGCATCCATGCTGTGCTGCTCTCCCCCCCCCCCCCCCCCGTCCCCCTCAGGTCACAGACTCAGCCCCTCCCACAGGCGGCTTCATGGAGGGAGAGACCCTGGCTGGGCTGGGCCCTGGCCACCAAGCTTTGCATCTGACATCCGGCCAGGGGCCTGGGGCCTGTGGGGGGCTCTGCTGCCTGCACACTGCCCTGGGGGTCTCCTGTGGGTCCTGGCATCACTTCTGGGCACCCTGGTCCCTGAGGCTTTGGCCTCCCCACCCACTCCTGGGTGCTGGCGGGTCTCCCAGGCTTGGCTTCCAGTCTTGTCTCTGCCCACAGGCCCCTCTTGAGCCAACCGCCCCGGCCTCGCTGAAGTGGGTGTGAGGGTGACGGCCAGGTGCCCCGCCTGGGCTGCCCCCCCTGCCAGGCTCCCTGGGTCCTGCAGACCCGCCCACCTTCTCCTGGGCCTTCCTCTTGGACGCCTCGTCCATCCAGCTCAGCTCGCCCAGGGTCTCCACGAACACAGCCCGCACCTTATCGATGAGCCCCACGACCTGGGGAGCACCCCGTGTGCCTGGGTGACCCCCGGGGCTCGGCGGGCCTGGCCCACAACCAGCAGCGGCTGCTCGGGATGGGGAGTGGGGTTGGGGCGGGGCTGGCCCTCCAGGGACAGGGTCTCTGCAGCTGTGCTTCGTCGTGGGGGACCTAGGGCCTCCCACCCCCGGACACACACTCCAGCCCTGTCCCTGGCAGCCTGCAGGGTCCCCCTGGGGCCTCAGTTTCCCCCTCGGTGACAGGGTCATGCTGGAGCTGCCGCAGCCCATGGGAGGGGGTGAGTGTCCGAAGAGCCTGCCTCCTGTCCCATGTGATCCAGGGCCCCTGGTCCACAGGCGAGTCCGGGCAGAGGGGCTGGGCGAAGACGGGCTCACAGTGGTGGGGGGAGGGAGGGGGCGGCCATGGGCCCGGTGGGCGAGGTTTCCTATGGCCTCCCATTCTTGGGCAACAGGGTAAACGTGTGCTTCCCCGTTGCCTACCCAAAATATCCACACTGCTGGGGCCACGGGCCGCCCCCATGGGAGTTCTGAGTCACAGGGCCAGTGCGTCCTGTGACCACACGGGTGCGTCCCTGCACGAGCCCCCCGACGGCAGGGGCCCAGCACCCACCACGTTCTTGCTGTCTCTGGAGAAGGCCTTCTTGACGTAGAGGGAGCCCACGGCACTCTCCATGTTGCTGTTGACGTAGCTGACGCATTCCCGCCAGCGCACCTCCTCCGTGGTCTTGCCATACAGCACCTGGTGGCCATTCATTCATTCACGCATTCACCCATTCACTCACTTAGACAATCATTCATTCATTCACGCATTCACCCATTCACTCACTTAGACAATCATTCATTCATTCATTCACGCATTCACCCATTCACTCACTTAGACAATCATTCATTCTTTTACTCATTCATTCATTTACTCAGTCGTCCACTCACTCACTTATTCATTCACTCACTTAACCATTCATTCACGCACTTTTCCATTCATTCATTAATTCACTTATCCATTCATTCATCCATTCATTTAATTAGAGGTTCATTCATTCACTTAGTCATTCAGTCAGTCATTTATTCATTTACCCATTCATTCACTTATTCATTCACTCATTCACTCAGTCATTCACTTATGTAATCATTCATTCATTTACTTACTGTCATTCATTCTCTCACTCACTGTCATTCATTCACTCTTGTCATTCATTCACTCTTGTCATTCATTCATTCCTGTCATTCATTCATTCCTGTCATTCATTCATTCCTGTCATTCATTCATTCCATGCCATTTACCAACATGTACTTCCCCTCCTCAGCTTAAGAGCACCCAGGGGTTGAGGGGAGACACGGGATGAACTCAGAGACTTGCCTTTGAACGCTGGGCACGGGTGTGGGGAAGGGTGAGTGTGCCGTTCGCAGGGGGCTCCACCCAGGCAGGGAGTTGGGGGATGGAGGGGTCTTACCCAGCCCAAGCTCCGCACTCGCTTTGCTTGCCTCCCTGGCCTCCTTGATGGCTGTGACCCCATGACCTCAGTGCTCACCGCCCCCCCCCCTTACAGGGGCTGAGTATCATGAGCGGGCTGAAGGAATGACAGTGGGGCTCAGGGCCGGGGCTGGTCTTACACACCTTGCGGTACTTCGCACGTGTGTCCTTGAACCGCTGGCTCAGGCTGCTAATTCGATCCTGCACCAGGCGCCAGACCAGGTAGTTCTGCATGGTCCTGGGGGCGGGGCAGAGGGCGGACAGGACAGGTGAGGGGGGACAGGACAGGTGAAGGGGCAGTTTACATGGTCCTGGGGGCAGGGCAGAGGGCGGACAGGACAGGTGAGTGGTACTTGCTCACGGGTCTTTGGCCGCCAGGTTCTCTCTGAGTCAGGGAGCTCAGGTGGTAGAGACAACCTCTGAGGCATCTCATGAGAGATGGAGACAGGCCTTGGCCAGAAAACTACCCCCAGCTACAGCCTGTGGGCTCCGGAGGCTTGAGATGCCTCAAGGGGCTCAGTCCCTAGCAGATGGCTCCACTGGCCATGACAGTCACACCCTTGTCCCTCATGCTCAGAGTCGTGGCCTGGGGTGCTCCCTCGCGAGAGGAGGAGCTGTGGGGAGGGGGCACAGCAGGCGAAGGTGCAGAGGCTGCCAGGGCCCCCCCCAGGCCCCCGAGCTCACCTGGCTGAGAAGACGTCGATGATGTCCTCCAGCCTCCGGAGGTAGGGGAGGCCGTAGACCACCACCTCCTCGTCGGGCAGCAGCGCGATTTTGACCGAAGACAGCACTGATTGTATGAAGAGCGTCCAGTTAAAGCCCTGGGGAGGGGAGAGAGAGAGGTGGGCACAGCGCCCACCAGAGAACAGCCAAGAAGAGAAGGTGCCGTGCGGACCGTGTGGCTCAGGGGTTGAGCATCGACCTACGAACCGGGAGGTCAGGGTTTGAATCCCGGTCAGGGCACAGGCCCGGGTTGTGGGCTCCATCCCCAGTGTGGGGCGTGCAGGAGGCAGCCGGTCCGTGATTCTCTCTCATCATTGATGTTTCTCTCCCTCTCCCTCTCTGAAATCAATAAAGATATAAGTTTTTAAAAAAAGAGGGAGAGAAGGTGCAGACGATCAGAATGAGGAGAAAGATGGTGACATAACTGCAGAGGCGACAGACGGGGAGCAGGTGCCAGAGTATATTTGAAAACTCAACTGCAATGGAAAGATGCCTGGGGAGGCACCATGTAGCCAACGGAATTAAAGGAACAGAAACTATACGGTGTTGCAGGCGCCACCCCAGGCCACTGTGACGCTGGCACCGGCCCGAGGTCCCTGCCCGTCCGACCAGACAAGGCGGGGAGAGAGTGCGCAGGGCTTGGAGGGGAAGACGTGGGGCTGCTACTCTCCACCGCGGCTATGGTTTGTGTGCAGAAGACGCGGACTCCACCAGCACCTACAGGGGCTAGAACAGCACGGTTCTGGGCACCGTGCAGAATGCGTGTAGGAGCCCATGTTTCCGCATCCCAGCGAGGAGGCGGGCACATAGGATGCACCTCATGAGCGATGTAGCTGGCCTGGGAGCAGAGCGCGCTACAGCCCCCCGAGAGGGGTGACGGGGAACGGAAACACGGGGACGTGGCTCAGGGACGGGAGGGCTCAGCGGGAAGGACGTCCATTTCCCCCAAATCGGTACTTAGAGTCCAAGCAGCCCTGTCGGACTCTCCGAGGCTGGTGTGTGGGGTTGGCAAGCCGACTCTGAGTTTTTTAAAAATATTTTTTATTGGCTTCAGAGAAGAAGGGAGGGGGAGAGAGAGAGACATCAATGATGAGAGAGAATCTTTGATCGCCGCCTCCTGCACGCCCCACACGCGGGGTTGAGCCTGCAACCCGGGCCTGTGCCCTGACCGGGAATCGAACCGTGACTTCCCAGTTCATAGGTGGACGCTCACTGAGCCACGCTGGCCGGGCCCGACTCGGAGTTTTGTAAGAAAATGCGAAAGACCATAATACTCAAGGGGACCTGGGAGGACAGAGTTGCTCGACTTACTCTGTCAAATATTGAGAATTATCCTAGAGCTTAGCAACGAGGCAGTGGGTGGCTGGCCCGAGGCAGACAGAGATAGTGGGACAGGGAATGCTCATGCACACATACGGATACACACACAGGTGCACACAGATGCACGCACACACAGGTGCACACACACACAGGTGCACACACTCTTGTGCAGACACACACACACAGGTGCACACGTGCCCCACAGATATCTGATTTGAAGCAGAGAGGGTCGTGCACAGCGGGGTCGGGAGGGGAACTTTTCCATAAATGGCGCCGGGGCACGCGGACGTGGGGGGGAAGGAGTGCTTTCTGCTTTGCTCCCTATAAACACAAACCCAAGGCTGAGCGGGCCTCCTTGGGGAGACATTACGGGGGGGGTGGGCAATGAAGATTTCTCACCCAGACAACACTGCCACGAAGAAAAGGGGGTCATTGTTGCTAAACCGATTCGTTAAAACCTCTGACCTGGTCTGTCCCGGCCTCATTCCTCTAACTCTGGCCCATTTGCACCCTCGCCCTCCACCCTCTGACTTGGCAGCAGCTGGCAGTGGCCAGAGGGACGTCCCTGCCCCTCTGGGTGCAGCCCCCAGGCACGAGGTCTGGCCAGCGGTGGGGTCAGTCGGGGCCGAGGGTCTGGTGTGTGGGCAGCTCCCAGTCAGGGGCAGGCAGAGCTGTGGGGAGCCGTGTTGGGGTTCAGAGCAGGACGTGGGTGGGGGGTTTCCCCAGTTCAGCCTGTTTCCTGCTCAGAACGCCGGTCGTCACGGCAGCCGGCTGCTGGGTGGCGTGGCCCGTGCCCCCAAACAGCCCTGCTGACTCGGGCCGCCCCAGGGGGACACGTCCTGTTAGGGGGCCGGCTGAGGGCTCCGCTCAGGGTTGAATTTCTGAGGCTTAAATGAGAGGCAGGACTCAGGGGGAGGGGGCTGGGCCACAGTCTGTCCCCCGGCAGCCTCCTCCCACCAACGCAGGCACCAGTGGGTCCCGCGGCCCCAGTACCCTCCCTCGCCCCCTCGCCCCCCCCGCCCCCTCGCCCCTTACTTTCAGGGGGAACTTGTTCTGGAGCTCCGTCACCCGCATCCGGTGGTACAGGGTGGTCACGTCATGCCTCTCCTCCTGGGGGGCCGTGGCCTGCGTGGGGGGCGGGCGGGCGGTGACCAGGGGTGGTGGCCAGGGCCTGGGCGTAGCCCTCCCTCCGCGGGCAGCCTGGCCTCACGTTCGCCAGCTGCGTCTCCAGCCTCAGCACCTGCGCCATGTCCTCCCGCACCAGGGGGCCGTCCCTGGGCAGGCTCACGTCCGCCCGCAGCATCGTGGCCACCGACACCATGAACTGCAGGTAGGCCTCGCGCACCTGGGCCAGAGCACCGGACGGGTCGGGGGCGCCCGGGCCCCGCGGAGCTCTCTGTGCGGCGGCGGGGGTGACGGGGGCACTGCGGATGGCCATGCCCACCCAGGCCAGCCCTCGGCCCTCGCTCACCCACCGGACAGGCTGCCCAGGTGCTGACGTGCCTGCCTCTGGGCCCCTGAGGACGGATGCCCTGCCTGTGCCCCGTGGAGAGGGGTCTTCACTGGGGGCGGAACCACAGCAGCCACCACAGCTGCCCGGCCTGACCCGCCATGGCAGCCCCTCCCCAAGGCCTGGACGCTGCTCTGAGCGGCCCCTCGCCCGGCTCAGCCTCTGCAGCCCCACGGCCTCTCCACAGCACCTTCCCCCTGACTGTGCCCCTCCCCTGCCCAGCCCCGCTCCCTGCCCTTCCTCCCGCCCTGCCCCGCCCCGCCAGCTCTGGCCCTCCTGGTTGGTTGGTGGTTCCTCCTTCCTCTGGGTGCAGGAGCAGAGCGGTCCCTGACGCCTGCACCCCGGTCTCCACGCGCTCCACGCAGAAAACCAGCCACGAGGGCCTGGGGGTGGTGGTGCCTGGGCTTCCGGGCCACTGAGCTTATCCCTGGGGATGCGCCCCACGAGGGTGACAAAGCTGGTCCCCAGCCCAAGGCTCCAGGCTCCCCCACGAAGGTGCTCACCGGGGCCAGCTGTGGGGCAGCTGGGCCCCAGGTTGGGGAGGAGGCGGCCGGGTGTGGGGGGTGGGGGGCGGCAGGGAGGGCGATGGCGCCAGGCGGGCTCACCTTCTGGTTGGTGGCCCCCTGGAAGTAGTACTCTCGGGACGGCATGCCCAAGGTGGGCTGGTCTATCTGGAGACACAGAGGCTTGAGCCTGGGCCGGGCGCCCGGGCCCTCTCCCCGACCCCAGGACCCAGAGCGGGCGCTGTGGGTGCGTGCAGGCGCCTGGTGGCTCTTTGAGGCCGGGCTCCCCGCCCAGAGGCCAGAGGACTGAACCGCTGCCCACGTGGACTCTACCAGGACGCAGGGCCCCGGCAGCCGGGCCCCCAGACCTCGGAGCTGGACCAGGGCAGGCCTGGGGACATGAGGCCGGGCTGCTGGGCTGCCCGTGGCCGGGCCATCTCCCCACTGTGCTGCCAGGGCCCCCAGCCAGGCACAGGGTCCTGGCCTCCCGTCCTGGTCCCCCTGCCCCCCGGCCCCGGCCCCGGCTCCCCCCTCAGTGCCCCCCGCCGGCCGCGCCCAGCTTCCCTGGCCCCGCGGGGCCGTACGTAGATGATGTAGCGGCTGGAGTTCTGGTCATCGTTCCAGATGAAGAGGTCGATGAGGACCCTCCGGTTGAACTGAGCGTTCATGGCCGCCAGTTGCCGCTCCAGCTCCCAGTGGCGGCCTGGGGGGCAGGGCCGGGCTGGAGCTGCGGGTCCCTGGGTCCTGGCCCAGCTCCCTGCGCCCTGGGGACCCTGGTCTAGTGGCGTAGGGGACCCTGCACGGCTCACAGGTGGCCTTGGGGGCTGGGGACACGGGGGACACACAGGGCCCGGGAGCAGCAGTGTGTGGGGGGCTGCCAGGGTGGGGGTGCCCTGTGCCTGCCCCCGACATAGGGCTGCACCAGGGAGCAGAGAGCCGAGCCCACACCCAGAGCTGGGAGCGGAGGCCCCAGGACCTGTGTGGGGGGGACCGTCTTTCCTCAGAGCCGGTGGGGCCAGCCGGGAGCTGCCCAGGCTGAAGGCTTCAGCTCCAGGAGCCCCAGGTCCTGCTCCCCACCCCACACCTATGCAAGCCGCCGGCCCGGCCTCACCTACAGTGTCGGGCCACTCATCCATGGCCACCGGCCAGCCGCCCACCACCTCCAGGATGTCCAGCAGCGGCTGGGAGTCTCGCTCCTCAATGATGCCTGGGAGGGAGGGGGAGGGGGGTCACTCGCCCGGACACTGGTGTGGGGACACCGATGTCACACAGCCCCACAGGGTGCTGCACCCCCAGCGCGAAGCCCAGCCCCCCGCCCCCATCGACGGCAGCACAGGACACAGAAGGGCTAG
>PVJC01054442.1:0-10489 GCA_004026665.1 Murina feae | reverse complement strand
AGTGGGCCCAGGAGGCGTGTGTGAGAAAAAGGGAGCAGCTCTCCTTCCCGCACTAAAGCTTCCCTCATTAAATCCTCCAGCTGCCCAGCCAGCCCACCACTGCTGTGGCTCCGATGGGCCTGGGTGGGTCGTAGGAAACACATGCACAGAGGTTTAGCAGCTTCTGTGCGTGTGTGCCCCTGGACCCACCCAGGCCCATCGCAGCCCCCCCCCCCCTCCCGGCGGCCGGCTGGTCCCACCCCCGCATTGGCTGCGATGGGACTGGGTGGGTTTGAAGGAGGCTTAGCAGCCTCTGTGTGTGCGTGCCCCGGAACCCACTCAGACCGATCGCAGCCCCTCCACCGGCTGATCCCGCTTCCCCCGCGATGGGCCTGAGTGGGGTCGCTCTGAGGCTTAGCAGCCTGCATGCCTGTGCCTCGGGACCCACCCAGGCCAATCACAGTCTCTGGACCAGCCAGCCGCCCCCGGGGCTGCGATGGGCCTGGGTGGGTCGCTCCGAGGCTTAGCAGCCTCCGTGCGTGTGTGCCCCGGGACCCATCCAGGCCCATCGAAGCCCGGGGGTTGGCTGGCTGCTCCCTCCCTCCGCTGCCACCTCTATTTGAGGCAGAGGCCGCAGTCTGTGGCTTCTTCCCGGCTCCCGCCTCCGCCATCTTGACTGGACTATTTTGCATACAGTCCCTCTGATTGGCTGGTGGGCGTGGCTTACCCCCGTCCCGAAGAAACGGTTAATTTTACTATTTCCCTTTTATTAGTTTAGATAATTGAACCTTTCTCCCTTCCTTCATGTCCAAAGTTTTCATGTTAAACAGATCAGCTGCACCTGGTATCAAATATTTTTTCTGGGATCTACTAGTTGTCTCACCAAAGGTGCCCTCACTAATCCCACCCCTTTTAAAACCATACAAAACAGGACAAATTCTTTATCCCTGGTCAAGCCCTTCAGATCCATGAAAACCAAGACCCATTCTCCACCCACTCCACCTCTGCCAGCCTCAACTTCTTTTATCAGACTGTTCCTTGAGCCTTTCCTCACAGAGTGTGAGGTCTGGACCACTTTTTTTGTTCATCAATGACTTTCTGAGTGTGTGTGGCCCACAGTTGGCCAACTGATCTACCAGGGTAGGGGAGGGGGAGAGGGGAGACCTTCCCTACTTAGAGCAGAGACAAATTTATTTCCGTCATCCTAGTCATACAGCTTATGAGTAATAATTGCTCCTATGGGAATTTCCTCTATACCAGGAAATACATATGCACCTGCAAATATCACTTTTACCTTCTGACAACTGAGAGGTAAGTCTTATAATTACTCTTTTGCAGATGAAGCATATGAATCGCAGGGAGATAACCCAACAAGTAAATGTGAAAGGAAAGATTCGAAGGCAGGTCTGTTTAACTCCAAACCATGGGGTCTATCCGTGACCCCAATATGGGGCTGGCACCTGAATGCTTCCCCCAAAGACTTGCTCACATTCTTGATATTAACTATGAAATTTCATTCAACTAGTTTTTCCCGGGCATAGTGAGCAGTATCTATTTTATGATCTGTCTTGCCTTTTAATCATCCCTACCTTAACTCTCAAGGTGATCTCATTCATTTCCATGCCTTACATATCAACCAGATATTATTTTCAACCCAGACCCCTTTCCCAAACTCCAAACTTTTATCTACAACTATCTGTTGACATCTCTAGTTGGTGTGCATAGTGAGCCTCTCAAATTTCACATAACTGAAACTGAACTCTTAATCTCATGTATCTCCCCAAAACTACCCACATGCCTAAGTTACATACCCCTATCATTTTTTATTACCACCTTTCTTTCAGCTTCCATATCCAATCACTAATCAGTGCTCTTGGTTCTACCTTCAAAAAAATGTATCTGAAACTCATCCTTATCTCCATCTCTACTCATAACCTCCATGGCCTGGAACTACTGGAACGTCCTGCTTCTTCCCTTCCCTGTTTTCCCCCTTGTCTCCTACACAGTAGATTTTTGAAAGATGAAAACTGTAGCATGGTTATGGCCCTTCTGTAGTTTCCCTTTGCTCCTGAAACAAAATCCAGACCCTTTATCACAGCCTACAAGACTCCCAGTGTCTGTGTTTCAGTTGGGCTCATTCCTGCTCTCGCCACATTAACAATTCCATGGCCACATCGAGCTCATCCTTGCCTTTGGCTTGTACACACGGTCTTCCATTCTTGAAATGTTCTTCCATGTTCTTCTGGCATTCTTGGCCCTTGTCAGTCTTTAGGTCTCATTAGAGAGGTCTTTCCTGACAACCTGATCTAAATGAATGCCTTGGTACCCTCTCTTAAGGTGTCCTGTTTATTTAGCACTGGCATTTCATTTGTGGTTGTTTGTTGCATTTCTGTGTATTGTATATCTTTTCACCGGAGTACATATAAGCTGCATGACTATAAGTGCTATGTCTCTTTCGTTCACTGTGGTATCTGCAGCAGTGAGCACCATGCTGGACACACCGCAGACTCTCAAATGCTGTGGAATTCGGTCCTTCCTTTTCTTGGTTCTATGATAGACCTTCCTAGAGAGCTGCACTATGATTTTTGTTATTAATTGAATAGACGTTTGCACTGTGGGAGAGTTGCACAATAAAGATGTCTCAGAATACACACACACACTGAATGGCTTTTCTTATGCAATTATATGTTGGTGATGCACATATGAAATGAAAGGAGGTAGCCAATGGCAATCCTGGCACCTACAGGGGCAGTGGAGCATCATTTGATCAGAATGGTTCCTGGCGCCAAAAGTGCAGCAAAAGTAGTTGCAGTTGTTGTGGCTTAGACCACAAACTCGGGACCAGGCTTCCTGGGTTAAAATCCCAGCTCCACTTCAGTTCTCCATCTTTATAATAAGGTTATCGATAAAAATAGTACCTACCTCCTGTGGTGGCTGTGCGGATGCCACGTGCCAATGCGTGTGAAGTGCTTAGCTGGCGCCCACAGGCAGCAGTGTTTAAGTGTTAGTGATCATTAGCATCATTACCGTGTGCTGAGCTTCCTACATATATTTGCTCCCAACAGCCTAATGAGGCATTTCTATTTTAGTTCAGTTCAACAAACATCTCCTTGTGTCCTTTTGCCAGGACCTGGAAATACAAGAACTCAATCTTAAAGGGGCTCCCAACTTTTGGGTGTGCCTGCCACGCTGTTATAGAGAGAAGCAGTGAAACAAGTACAGTGTCAGAGTGTGACCGAATAAGTCAGGGTATGTGCGAATATGTATGTCAGTATGTCCATATGTCAGAGTGTGTGCGAGTATGTCAGTATGTATGTGCGAATATGTCAGTATGCCCATTGTCAGAGCATGTGCAAGTATATCAGTATGTCCATGTGTCAGAGCATGGCAAATATGTCAATATGTCTATATATCAGAGTATATGCAAGCATGTCAGGCTATCTTTATATGCGAGTATGTCAGTATGTCCATATGTCAGTATGTGTGAGTATGTCAGTATGTCCATCTATCAGAGTGTGGTTCAAGCCCAGTGAGGGGCCACTGACCCTGAGGAGCTGTCTGCACACCCACTGCCCTGCCCTCACCTTCCCGGATGGAAAAGTTATAACACTTGGCCGAGGCTACATTAAGGCTCTCGTGCCCATTTTTGTCCACTTGGCTCCCACAGGCCACGTTCTCTGTGGTTATAACTCAGTTTACAAAGGACAAGCAAAAGGCAGTTCTCCCCTCAAAAAGAGCCTTGTTCACTCCTCACCGGGCGCCCGGACCAGGCTGCTTCTCACTCTCAAAGAGCCCTGGTGGCCACTGTTCAATTAGACCGTTTGGGGCCTAATGAAGTGAAAAGGCAATTCCCTGCCCTGGACGCGAGTACAGAGTGCAGCAGTTACTGGCTGCTGACGGCAGGCATTAAGGAGAACCATTGCAATTGATTAGAATGAGCATTATGCTGTATTGGCTTAGTTTGAGGGCATTTGGGAATAAATAGCACTGTCATTGCGGGCCTTAATTAGGTAATAAATTAATAGATAAATGGATTCCAAAGTTCCAGCGGCCGCCTCGCCCCCTTGCCAGCTACGGCCAGCACAGAGAGAGAGGTTCACTCTTACTTCACCATGAGCTGTGGGGAACAGAGAACAGAGTGGCCAGGCGATGGCTCCTAAGGTCCTCTGGGCTGGGGCATCCTGGAGATAACATTTATGTTAGATGCTAAGGCAAAGGGCAGCTTTTCATTACAGTGGAAATGGCCCACAGCATGAGCCCAAACTCCCTCACTTCTTTGCTATCCATTCTTTCAACAAATATTTAGTGACAGTCTACTGCATGCCGGGAACTGTGCTAGGTACTGGGGATATAAATAGCAAAACCGTCCTCAGATAAATAGGATTGCCATAGAGCAGGGGTCCTCAGACTTTTTAAACAGGGGGCCAGTTCACTGTCCCTCAGACCGTTGGAGGGCCAGACTATAGTTTAAAAAAAAACAACTATGAACAAATTCCTATGCACACTGCACATAATTTATTTTAAGCAGGACAGGCAGCAGCAGCAAAAACACCTGCATGTGGCCCACGGACCATAGTTTGAGGATACCTGCCCTAGAGGATGTCTGGTAGTAAATAAGACTATAGAGAAAAGTAGGAGGGGAGAAACCTGAACTATAAGGGAGGGAGGTTAGTGGGGGAGGAAGGTCGCAATTCTATTTATTTATTTATGTTAATCCTCACTCAGATATTTTTTTCCTGTTGGTTTATTTTAGAGAGAGTGGAAGGGAGAAAAGGAGGAAGGGAGGGGGAGAGAGAGAATGAAGCATCAATGTGAGAGAGACACGTCGATTGGTTGGGAATCTGCAACCCAAGTTCATGCCCTTTACCAGGAATCAAACCCATGACCCAGTGCTTGGGCTGATGCTCTCTCTAACCACTGAACACACCAGCCAGGGTGGGAGATTACCATTTTAAATAGAGTAGTTAGAAAAGCAACAGAGGAGGTGGTATCTGAGTAAAGAATTACAAGTGGCGAGGGGTGAGTCAAGTGGGAGAAGAATTTTCCCAGCAGAGGACTTGCCAATACAGAGACCCTGAGGCAGGAGAGTGCCTGGTGAGTCTGAGTGAGAGTTAAGGAGGCTTGGTGGGTGGTCTTAGTGAGCTCAAGAAGAGCAAAGGTGAGGGGGCCAGAAGGGCAGTACTCACAGAGCAGCTGCATCACCTGGGGCTTAAGGTCACGGTCAAGGCTTTGGCTTTGACTGGGATTGATGGAGGTGAGAAGTCTTTGGAGTGTGTCCTTCTCTGTAATTGACCAGGGTGCGTTTAATCAGGAATGGCAGGCACAGGGCATGCATATAGCAACTCCCTCCTCCCACACCTGGACTGACAACAGAAACTGATCACAGCCCTTTCACAGGGGCCTGATTTGGCTTTGGGGTCTTGCTCATCCAGCCATCCAAGAGTTCCACTAGTCCCTCCAAGCTAATGCTGCAGAGGAAGTGCTAGGTTCCAATCACTTCCCCAGCATGTCTGTACCGGGCCTACGCTGCACGGGGCCTTAGCACAGTAGAGGTCAGTAGAGGAGGGCTGGTCAGGAGGGAGTCATCAAGAAAAAATAAAAATAGGACAAGTCTGATAAAAACAACAGTGACATGGAGTAATAAATTCTGCCTAGGGAGAGCTTCCCCGAGGGGTGATATCTGAGGATGGCACGAACAAAGGGTAGGATGTTGTCAGGGTGGAAGAGCACGGGCGCCGGAAGAGACATCATGAGGAATGCAGGAGACCGGAAAGGGGTGGGGGACAGCCTGGTGTGGCTGCTCTAGGGGAAGGCATCAAAGAAAGAATCTCGGAAGCACTTCATCAGAGCTGTGTCCCCTGAATGTCTGCCATGCCCCGATGTCCACTTTGAAAGGCACAAAAAATACACCACATCAAGAATATTAGTTAGGATAATGCCTGTTATGGTAGGAAAGCCACAATTGCAGAAGCTGAAGTAAATACATCCTGTCCATGAGAGTCTGATGCAGTGTTCCTAGTTGGCAGGCAACATTCTTTTGTGCCAGGAATGATTCCAACTCCTTCTATCTTGTGGCTCTCCCAGTCTCTGGGGCTTTAGAGTCATCTGCAAAAGGAGGGAAAAGGTGCAGAAGGCAGACTTGCTTCCTAACCATCTGGGCTGAGAAGATATTCAGTTCTATGAATGACATCCAGAGCCATGGTCCCACCTCGATGCAGGGAGAGCTGGGAAATGTAGTCCTTGGCTGAGCAGCCACTTTCAGCCCCAGTGACTACTGTGGATGGGAGAGTGCATGGATGAGACAGGTGCCTGGACCGTCAGCATCTCTCCTATATGAATATGCCAAACCCTCAGTAAACACTGTCTTATACCTTCTATATCTCATTCAGCAAAATAAGATCAAGAGTTAGAATTCTTCATATTTGTGGGGAAACTGGCATTTCTCAAGAGCTTGGAGATGAGTTCTGGTTGATAAGCATCTATGTTATATCCTATTTAGCCTCAATTCCCTTCTCTGTAAATAGAATAAATTCTCTCCTTGGGTCAGGGTTGTTACAAGGATTAAATGGGGAATTGCCTGGCACATGGGTGGTCACAGGAAGAACCAACACTAAGCCCCTTCTTTTTAAAAAATATATTTTATTGATTTTTTACAGAGAGGAAAGGAGACAGATGAGAGTTAGAAACATCGATCAGCTGCCTCCTACACACTCCCTACCGGGGATGTGCCCACCACCGAGGTACATTCCCTTGACTGGAATTGAACCCGAGACCCTTCAGTTCACAGACCAACGCTCTATCCACTGAGCCAAGCTGGTTAGGGCGCCCCCTTCTTTAGAGCTTTTCTAGGAAGGGTCTTGAAGGTAGGTGTGATGGCCCCACAGCCGTCTCTCTTCTTTAGGGCTTTGGCTTCAAATCCTACTTGCAGGGACGGGCCCAGTGGGGAAAGCTGAACACACAGGGTTGAAAATAGCCAAGTGAAGGCTTCTACCCGATTTGCCTCAAACCGTTTCTGAGCTCCATCCTCCAAAGTGCTTACTCTTATGTTCCTCTGATTACTTACGCATTTTCTCCCCACTGACTAGGGAGAAAAATGTGTAGGAACATATATCTAACGCCATGTCCTTATCCTTGGCACATCAAAGGTGTCCTGTAGAAGTGGGCAGGTAGGCGAGAAGGTCAGGCAAGAACAGTATATAAAGAAACTGAAGTTGAGGTGCTCAAGTAGAAGCCCACTCTGGGGAGCAGGAGACTTGGATTCCAGACCAGCCCTACCATTGCCTTGCTGCGAGGCCTTGGTCAAGTATCTGGGCCTCAGTTTTCTCATCTGTAAAATAGGAATGTTAAATTAGATGGTTGATAATGTCCCCTCAACAACAACATTGTGGCCTAAGAGTTGATATTCCTGTATTCAAGGATTGACCATAATGCTCTACAGAATTTAAGAACCTGAATCTCAGGTGCTGGAGCTGTACCCCTTAACGAAGGGCATTTATTCTTCCTGCCTTAGACTCCAAACTTGGATGTACTTGTTTATTTTCAAGTAGGATGAAAGCTTAAAGGGCCATGTTTTACTCATCTCCACCTCCCCAAGATCTGGACACACATGGTCAGGCTTGTGGGAAGAATCCAATACATGTCTGGGAACCTGCAGCTGAATCTGGGCCCAGCCTAGGCACCTCACGTACCTAACCAAAGCTTAAACACACCAAACCCCTGTTGCCAAAAGCAGGGCCTTGGACTATCCTTGGAGTGATTATTGTGCAGCTAAATCTGAGTAACTAGAAACCCATGTATATCCAGCATTGGGTTTTGCTTAAATGTTTGCCAGGAATAGCAAATAGGTAAAAATCATTTTGTAACATAATATGGCAGGTAATCCTTTCTATAGTAAAAGGAAAACACTAAGGTTCCCCTAGAACAAAAGAACTACAAACAGATAATAAACAAATGAGGAAGAAGTTCAACTTACCATTCATCTAAAAATGCAAATTAGAACACAGCGAGGTGACATTTGGTACTTTGCAAATTAGTAGACCTGTGGAAAACTACAGACCACGGTGCTGGCAGCAGTGTGGTGACACAGGCATTCCCATGTAGGACCTATGCAAGTGTAGATGGAGAACGCCTTTGTGGAAAACAGGTTGGTCAGATGTATCAGGACACTTGAAAGTAGACACCTCTCGATCCAGTAATTCTGGAGACCTAGGAATTCATTGGAAGTATGAACAAAGCTTCATGTTCCCAGATGTTCATGGTGTCATTATTTATAATTAAAAAAAACAACATTGAATCCACTTCCATATTCAACAATATGGAAAACAGTGCTACCACTTTCTGGTCCTCTACCTAATGGAATTTATTAAGTTCCTTCGAATGAGGTCTACAGAGCAATGTTCATGACTTCAAAATGTGTCTCATAAAACGTTTAAACAAAAGTTACAAAAATCTCTCATAGCTACATCCAAACTATGTCAAAAATATTGGTGTATGTATAACAAAATGTTGACAAGAGTATTGAGTGGATGATGCCCTCACAGCTCATTTTCTTTATTTCAAACTTTTTACTTTATTTTAAAAATGCATATTTGTAAAGAACGGAAGGGAAGGGGAGTTCGCTGGCAGCCAAGACCCAGCAGGGCCCATTTGTCTTTGCAATCACCGGACCGCCTGCTAGGGAAGCCCGTTAAACCCAGGGTGGCAGAGCCCCTGTGCTCAAGTCGCTGCGTCTCAGGAGCATATTTTTTCTTTACTGAGGAAATTGCTTTCCATAAAACCAGCTCTCTGACACCTCTGAGTACCAGGGAACCATGCAAGCCCTCTTTCCTGGGGACATTCTCTAATGGGGAACTCCATCACGTTCCAGCTTGGCGCTTCCAACAAATCCCAGCCAGCCATAAAAATTGTTAGCGCCCTGTATGCAGGACTGATTGTGTCGGCCTCATAAAAACCCCATTCACCGAGCAAGAGCTGCAGGTCTAAAACTCTCCAGTCCCCCGCTGTTTTAAACCCAGTGGCATGGTGCATTGCTAAGTGGTGCCTGATAGAACTCCACACAGCAAGTCAGGACTGGATCTGGGGCGGAACTAGTGAAAACAGGACAAAATGGGCCTGTGCAGAATGCTCAGTGCACAATCCCCACCAAAGCCACCTCCTTGCTGCACTTCTAGGCAGGGTACATGGATTTGGCCAAGCAAGGGAGATTTAGGGGTGATGGCCATCCTTTAATAGAGAAAGAAGGTGTAAGGTGCACAGGGGGAAGAGTGAGTGGTAGAGGCATCCTGCCCCTATCACACAGCTCACTTAGAATGAGGACACCCCTTTCCTGGCTGCCCCTAGATGGGATTGGAGATGCACAGGCTTCTCAACGCCCTTCTAGCCTGGGTGACGTGGCTCAGTGGTTGAGCATCAACCTATATACCAGGAGGTCACAGTTCGATTTCTAGTCAGGGCATATGCCTGGGTTGCTGGCTCCATCCCTAGTAAGAGATGTGCAGGAGGCAGCCAATCTATGATATTCTCTCATCACTGATGTTTCTATTCCTCTCTCTCTCTCTCTCTCAAATCAATAAAAACATATTTTAAAGATAGATAGATAGATAGATAGATAGATAGATAGATAGATAGATAGATATTTAAAGACGAAAACCTTCTGCCTCTGGGAGGACAGGCCTTACTCTCCTCCAAGTGCGTAAGCACCTCTCCAGCAGTGGCCAGATGACTTCAGTTTGGGTAAGCCTGGGGCAGCTGGCATCTCTTCAGTTATTGGGCCTTAAATCCAGAATAGCTGCTTCTTGTGGCATGCACTAGGGTCTGAGAGGCCTGGGTTGTAGACCCTGCCTTGCTCCTCATGTGCTTTGTCACTCTGGGCAAGTCACTTACAAGGTCCGTCTCTCAGCTCTGATTTTCTCATTGGTAGAATGAGGATAATAAATAAATGCCCATCTTTCCCCGGCCACTTCTCACAGCCTTTCTACCCATTGTATTAAAATGGCATCATAAAAATATTCAATGTTCCAATCAAGTAAACTCTTGAACTGTCACTTAAACAGCTCAACATTAAATTTCTTTAAAAAAAAAAAGTCAGTGTTTCATATGCTTCTTTGTGTTGAGTTCTCTGCAACTCTGTTCTCTGTACCAGCAATATTTCTCTCTAATGTGGTACTCAACACCTATGCCATATAGCTAAATTTTTAATTCATATCCCAGTCCTTACACATCCTGTGTGGCTTTGGGTAACTTGCTTAACCTCTCTGAGCCTTTCAACCATAAAATGAGACTCATGCATACCTTACAGAGTTTTGGAAAAGATATAAGGGAATCACTATATATATAAAAGCCTAAGCAACCATCACAACTGAACAGACGACCGAACAGGCTGTGTGGAGCGACTAGGACAGCAGGGAGGTTAGTGAGAGGCGACCAAACTACTGAGCAGCAGGCTGCGTGGGGCGACCAGGCCAGAAGGGGGAGGTAGTGAGGGACAACCAAATGACCGAGCAGCAGGCTG
>PVJC01054441.1:0-10499 GCA_004026665.1 Murina feae | reverse complement strand
CTTGCCCTCTAAGGCCTCAGAGGGCGCAGTGGTAGACATGCCAGGACTTCCTGGTAAGACCCAGCACGGATTGAAAAGGGCATCACAGGGTCCCATGGAAGAGAGATGTGAGTTCCACCACAGGTTCATCCTTTCTTACCAAAAGGTCCCCACCCTGTGAAGCTGGGCCTGACTCCACACTTACTGAGGAGGACAGACCCCCAGAGAGGCCACATATGACTAAGGTCCCTAAGCCCAGCGAAGCAGGGCCCTTGGCATCATGCCTCAGAGGAACACACCCATCCCTCACAAGCTCACCAAATGATCACGTGTTTTCACTGTGCTGGCTCCAAGCTGGCAGACAGAACTTTGTGTCCAATAGCTACCCAGAGCCACTGGCACTGGCCAAGCCCCCAAGGGGGTGGGGCTTTCACTCACCAGACAGCGGGTCTCTGCCCATCACCAAAACATCAGGTAAGCTCATCAGGATCCGCTGTTGGAGAACTTCCTACAGAAACAAAGAGGGAAGATACCACTGAGAACAGCAAAGGAAAATAAAGACTGACTAACAAAACGACAGCATATCCACTCACTGGGTGAGCATGCAGCCAATACATGGTAACTGGGAACATGCTCTGTAAGAGGAAGGAATAGTTAGGAAAGAAATAAATGTGAAAAGTCAGAGCTACCTCTATGTCTGCCCTCATCATAACCAAATGAACATTATGTCTGCATATGAACAGAGACTTGGGAAGAAAAAGATACGTTGCATGCCAGGACAGCAGCATCAGGTGTCAGTGTCTTTTTAATTTTTTAAATATGTTTTTATTTATTTCATAGAGAGCAGGAAAGGGAGAAGAAAAGGGAGAGAGAGGGAGAGGGAGAGGGAGAGGGAGAGGGAGAGGGAGAGGGAAAAACATCAATGATGAGAACCATCAACATGCTGATTACTTCACATACCCAACTGGGGACCTGAGTCCTCAACCCGTGCATGGGCCCTGACTGGAAATCCAATCATGACTTCCTTGTTCATAGGTTGATGCTCAATCACTGAACCACATTAGGTGGTTGTGAGAGTCCTGGCTCCAACCCCAGAGGAGTCTAAGCAGCAGGCCAGGAGGAGGCCGGAGACCCTGGCTGCCACACCAGCACTCAGAGGGAACCTGCCCATGCTGCTTCTCACGCCCTCCTGTCCTCTGCAAAAAGGTCAAGGACAAAGTCTCCCTAGGTTTTCAGAGGCAACATTTGAGATTCTTGTATAGCTGGTGCTATTCAAGAGGGGCTCCTGGTATTCCTAACTGCCCTGCCCTGAAGCCTCAGAAAAGCACAGCCAGGACGCCACAAGTGTTGCCTGGCAAACAAGACCAGGGCTGGGTTCGGTGGCTGTGACGTGTCTCACTGTAAACCATGGGCAGAGGGATCCCACTCTAAGTGGAGGTGACCTCTCACCCTCCCTGGTCAGAATAAGGAATGACTATCTCCCTTCCTCCAAGACCTCACAACAAGGGAACCCTGGGTGGTACTTCTTTTTGAAAAACTTTCTTGACTGTTGATTCACAACAATAACCAGTTATGCGCATGCTGTCATGTCAGCTGGGAGAGAAAAAGGCGGAATATGAAAGGCAAAGCTTGAAACACAAACTACTCATGCAAATACTAGGAGGAAACACTGAAACTGCTCATAGTGATTCACTTTCAGTGGTGGGATTCTGGGTGGCTCTTATTCTTACTGCTTGTGTGTTTTCCTACCTGTTTGTAAGAAGCACATACTAGTTATATGGCCAGAACTTAACTTTATTTTCCAATAAATCAGAAGGAAATACACAGCACTACCCTTCCCACACCTGCCTGTGCCAGCCCAGAGACAAGTGGCCTGTGGCTTTCTCCAAGTGACAGGACTGAGGCAGGGAAGCCCCGCGGCCCTTAGCAAGTGCTGCAGCAAACATTCACTCTGGGCCTCGGGGCTGAGGCTGCCACACACACCTGCCCTGCCCTCAAAGAGCTGCCAGGGCAGAAACTGGGCCAGGAGACAGGTTCCTTCCTTCTACCTGGGATTCTCCTTGGGCCCTCAGGGTGGACTGACCATCTTTTCCTTCCTGGGGCGGTTCCCATGTTCTGGAGCACTACCCAGTGCCCAAGAGCTGCAAACTGCCTGCAATTCCACATGGTCGAGCCCCCTTGGCCCCCCCAGACATGAGTGGCAGGGCAGCTGACCACCATCAGCATGCACCCTCCTGAACCAGCGAGGCGAGAGGACAGCAGGCATGTGGCCACACAGCTGGGCCCAGAGCCTTCCTGCTCCATGCGGGTCACGGAGAGCCTCAGAAACCTCCCCTCTCCTGAGACCTTCATCACTGCCCCAGGGAGAGGTGATGTCTTCCCAGCTACACCTGAGGCGGGAGGCCTGCTGGTCAAGAGTCCCACCTTGCCATATTCCTGGTTTTGATTCATGTGAAACCAGGACAAAAGGCCTTCTTCCCAGCAAGTGGGGCAAGTGCTGGTTGACAGAGGTGGACGGGACCGCCTCCACCTCAACACCCTCTTTCCCCGGTCTCCTGCCCATAACCCTCCAAACTGGAAACTCAGTTCCGCACTATCCCTCCACTCAGGTGTCATTTCCTCCAAGAAGCCTTCCAAGCTGCCCCCACACAGCCTGAGTTAGGAGTCCTGTCTGTCTTGAACTGTTGGCAGCATCTGCCTTCCCTGGCACTTAGCACACAGCATCAAAAGCACCTGCTTACCATGAATGGTGCCTGCAGCCAGGAATATAATGCAGTCCACACCCAGACCCAAGTTCAATGGCAGCGCTACCCTCTCCCCCTGCCCATGGCTGTCACAAGGTCAGCACTAGATGATGCCCATCAGCGTACAGTATGCCGGGCCCTGTATGTGATTCCCTCTGACAAAGAAATGAGGCCACTTCAGCCCCATCAGCGAAGCTCTCCCAGGACTCACCCAGAGGCTGCTCAGAGTCAAGGTGCTGTGCTGCCAACAGGCCATGGAATGAGCACAGCTGTGAGCTGGGAACAGGGCTCAAAGGCGGAGTCTGGCCAAGATCTCAGTGAAACCCCAGAATAAGGCTGGGACTTGCTGGGCAGTGAGTGTTTCTTTATAATATATATATGTTTTTTTTAAATTTATTTCAGAGAGGAAGAGAAAAACATCAAAGATAAGAGAAAATCTTTGATTGGTGGCCTTCTGCACACCCCAACTGAGGACTGAGCCTACAACCTGGAGCCATGCAGAACAGGCCAGGGAGTGGTTCTTAAACCTGAGGCCCCAGGAACTCAGAGATGCCCTGGAGGGAAAGGTGGGGGATGAGCTGAGGTCACTAGGGTCCCCCAACCCCCAAGTCAATCAAAGTCATGGGGCTTCACCTAAGATCTTAAGAAAACTCATAAGGGGGACACAAGTTTCAGTGATCAGAGAAAGTGGGAAAACCAGGGCCCAGGGTGACATGTTCCCGTCCATATGGTGTCCATGCTGGTCATATAAAGACCATAAAGATCAAAGATTTCACCCCACCTCCCCAAGGCTGAGGTGGGCATGTTAACCGCCCTTCACCATGAGGTCCCCTAGTCACGGACTACCTGCAAATATGACACGGTTAGCATGACAAGTGGACACTCTACACTCTGAACTCCAGTGCTGCTGTCTGCAGCCTGAGGGCTTGTCCATTACAGTCCTGACCCAACATAACCCTCTGTGGTCCCATATCTCCTTCAACATCTTGAATTACTGTTGTACAAAGACTCAAGGAACTGTGGACAATAAGCAGGTCAGTGTGGCCCTCCCAGAGCCCATTCCACACGCTCCCCAAGTGCCTGGTGCTCAGGGCCACAGTGGCGACTCATCTCTGGGGCCCTCACAGCACCAGACCCAATGCCATGCACAAGGCTCAAAGGACATTCGCTGGATGAAGTCAAGCAATCCAACCTCTGACCTTCTCACAATGTGGGGGAAATATAAAAGGTGCAAGTGACAAACCCCCAAGTGTCAGGGAGCAGCTGCCTCACCATGAGCATCACTACCTCTGGGCTTCCTGCGGGGAAACCTTTTGAGGGACGACATTGCCAGGGGCACAGAAGTCCTGGGGCACAGACAGCTGCCCTTACCTGGTAGAAGTCCCTAATCCGTCTGACCAAGATGGTTAAGTTCTCAATGCGGAGGTTCACATCGTTGTTCACGTGCTGGTGGAAGCGCTGATTAGGCCTGGGGTCACTAGGGGAGGAAACACGTGACTGGAAAGGGCATCTCCCAGGATTTGCCACACCTCCCTTCCCAGCACTGGGTAGGCCTCGCCAAGCCTCATTCAGTGTGAGGCTGAAACCAGTGTGGCTCAAGTCAAACCTTAATTCTGCCCCTGCCGAGCCATGGACCTTAGACAATATACATCCCTCCCAACCCCAGGACTAGCCCTTCCCAGGCCCTTAAAGTCATTCCATTCCCACTCCTAGTGGCACGCACAAACCACCACCAAATGCAGCGCTCAGACGCATAAGGTTACACTGTGTGAAAATCAATAATCTACCCCAAAGTATATTTAACGATTAAGAGAGCTGGAACTTAACATGCCAAAATATATGAACCATCAAGGAAGAAAAAGGGGAGGTGGAAATGGGACATTTTCTGACTTAAATCCATAAAAATCTTAATGTTCGCCCTGACTGGTTTGACTCAGTGGATAGAGCATTGGTCTGTGGACTCAAGTGTTCCGGGTTCAATTCCGATCAAGGGCGTGTACCTTGGTTGTGGCCACTACCCCAGTGGGGAGTGTGCAGGAAGCAGCTGATTGATGTTTCTCTCTCATCGATGTTTCTGACTCTCTATCCCTCTCTCTTCCTCTCTGTGAAAAATCAACAAAATATATTTTTAAAAAATCTTAATGTTCTTCTTCACCTGTGTTTCCCTCCTCTGTCAACAGCCTGAGTCTCGGGCTGGTCCTGTGATTTTACATTCTAGGGACACAATTCCACCTGGACAAACTAACTTCATCAGTCTGTGGCACTATATGGTGTACAATGCCGCCTAGGAGACTTGCTTACAGTGGAGTCACAAGCAATTCATGTGGGAATCCCCAAAGCGTCATTTGCTTTCCACTGGGGCAGGCTGTCAGTCAGGCAGACTCTGCAGAATTCAGCAGCAGGAGAGGATGTGGTCCCGCATGCATGCTAACAAGTGCAACCTCCAGCAGACTCTGGTTGAGATGCTCCACATTGGTCCCCCAGCATCCTGACCCCCTGTGCCTCTCCTAACACAGTGGCTTTCCATACAGGACGTGAGAAGCCACTTAACTGACTGCGCTTGCTATGGGGCAACTGAACATGGAAGATGAAGTGAAAGAGCTGAGAAACACAGATGTCCTAACCAGGAGTGACACCTCAGTCACTCTCAGTGCTCCGGACCCACCAGACACTTCATGTAGCCAGACACTGTCCGCTACAGTTCCATGACCCCCAAAAGTTTTATTTTTTAATTTCATTGGTTAAACCACAGTAAGTACCTGAGTTTGAAGTTAATTGAACCATCAACACCAAGTACTTGCCAGTCCTTCAGGTCTAAATATCCTTCCTCAGACAAACTGCCAACCCTCTGTCCTGCAGTTCTTCATCCCCATCAATTGGCAGCAAACGGGCTTGTATCCTGAGGTACCCCTGACCCACAAGACACCCACCCAGAGCAACCTCAGGTTCCTTCCATTTCTACACCTTCAATCAAACCTTAAATGAAATCCCTCCATTTCTATACACTTAAGTCAAAGTTTTGTCCTTTGTCTGTGAAGACAACTTACATTTCCAACATCACTTGGTTTAGCAAGATGCCATCAACCAAGTGCATGTATAGGTTGTCATCGTTGCTGCTGGCGACTGGGCTCAAAGTTTTTACCTGCGCGGAGAGGGGGGAGAGGGGGTAGGGGGGAGAGCAGAAAGTCAGGAACCGTCACCCCACGTGCACCTTCTGAAGCTGTTGGGACAAAGGCGGGCAGGGCCCCATGGGCTGCGCCCTTGTGGGCTGAAGGGTCCCCCAGTGCCCACCTGGCTTCGGTTGGCACCAAGCCCACTTTTCCCCAGGACCTTTCCCCTGCCTTGATTGCAGCTACAGAAGCACGACAGCAGGGGGCAAACTTTCTGACCAGTTTTCTCTGGTGTCACCGGACAGGGAGAAATGAAAACTCAAAGGGACTTTTCAACGCATTTCTCACGCCTCTCACCTATCGGAGTCCCTGCGTAGGTTACAGCTGGTACATGTTCCCACTCGGAGATCACCCCCCCAGCCCTTACCCTGCACCACCATCCACTGACTTGTCTCAGGTTCAAACACTACATCAGGGTATTTGGGGGGAGTGAGTGCTTCTCCCGAGTGGTCCAACCACATGGATCGGGTGACCACTCAGACCCTGTCCACTCAGGACGGCAGCCTAGCACCCTGGCAGGAGCAGGTGAACCCATCTGAGTCCTGGGCTGGGAGCTCCATGGGGTCAAGCACAGGGTACATGGCTCCAGAGTAGGAAACCCCTCAGGCTGAGCCCCCAGGTCACGGCCACGCCCTCAACTTGGAAACCTGCAAAGAGGCCCAAGACAGTCCTGGATTGCCAGGGACCTGGCAGGTGGGGGCTGTGGAGACCCCGTGGGGGGCAGGAGAGGAGTCAGGGCACCCGCAGTGGGACAGGGAGGCAGGTGCACTCACCCATGCCACCAGCGGGCTCTGCATAAAGAGCTCCACGAGCTCACGAACAGTAACGTCCATCCTGAGGCTGTGTCTGCCGTCCATCGCTCTGCACACAGGCTCTGGGCCCACCGTCTCCTTGCCCACCAGCTCTGTGCCAAGCACCGCCAACGGCTCCTCACCCCACATTCTAAACGGCTCCTCACCCCACATTCTAAACTGCTAATCACACCACATTCAAAAAAAGCTCTCCACCCCACATTCTCAACTGCTCCTCACCCCACATTCTAAACAGCTCCTCACAGCACATTCTAAACTGTCATTCGCCCCACATTCAAAAAAGGCTCTTCACCCCACCTTCTAAACTGCTCTTTGAACCACATTCTTAAAGGCTCTTTGCCTCTTATTCCAAAGGGCTCTGGGCCCCATATTCCCAATGGCTCTGGCAGGGAACACAGCTGGGTTGGGGGCTGTGGCAGCTCACACCCAATGCTGAGTGCTTTTGATTACACAAACATTATGACACACTCCTTATGAAATTAAAAACCTTTCTGGAATATAAAGGTTCTATATTTACATCCTACCTAAACTAATAAAAGCGTAATATTGAAACTGACCATTTCTTCAGTATGCCGAAGCCACGCCCACCAGTCAATCTGAGCTGCTGTATGCAAATTAACCCCGACAAGATGGAGGCTGGCAGGGCAGCTCTGCACTGGGAGCCTCTGTGGCCAGCACAGCTGTGCTGGGTGTGTCAGCTCAGTGGGGGGGTTTATGGTCTGGGGCCTCCTTGGGGCGACCAGGAACATCCATCCCTGGTCCACTGCCTGGCTCCGCTCCCTGGAGGCCTCCTTGGGGGCGTGTGGGAGCACCTGTCCAGTGTCCACTGCCTTCGTCCACCCCCCTGAGGGCCTCCACAGGGCGTGAGGGAGCGTTTGCTGCCCAGTGCGGAGCATCCGAAGCCAGTCCGCTGCCCGGCTGCACCGCGGTGTGTTCGCTCAGCAGCAGGGACCCAAGGAGGGATCCTGCACCAGTGTCTGCCTCTGACTCACCACCCAGCTCTTTACCAGGTGTATCCCTTCAGCAGTGGGGGATCACCAGGCGTGTGCGATCATGGGCTCTCCTGTGGGAAATGTCCAGGCCTGCACTCACTAGCCCTACCACCCCCCAGTGCATGAACCCTGAAGGGGCTGTGGGCAGCCTGAAAATGGCCTTCAGTCCCTCACCCAGGCTGGACAGGAACGCCAGCAGGTGGACATTACATGCCCCCCCAGAGGTGTCCCAAACTGAAAGAGGGCACAGGCGGGGCTGAGAGACACCCCCCCAAGTGAACAGATTTTTTTGTGCACTGGGCTCCTAGTGCACTTATAAATAGAAATTAACCACTTAACCTAATTTGCCAGTCTCCATTTTAAACATTATATATATATATTTTTATCCGCTAAATTACAGAAATTTCATCAGTTCCTTTGAGGTAACCATTCATTTTATTTTATTAAGTCTGACCTAGTACCTCAGCTTGGGAATTCTTCTTCTCATTGGCAGTGAAAGGAGATGATCCAGTCAGTAGTTCATACAACACCTAAACCCACCAGTCAAATGCCTACAAAAAGATTTGATAGAATATTAACTAATAAGTAATTTAGAAGAAAGAAACATGAACAAAATGAAGCTGCATATTTGGAAAATATTTCAACACAAAGATTTTGTTCGTAACTTTCTGTGCAAGGAGCATGAAACTAGCACATGCAAGAGAGACATTTAGAGTACAGATATGCCGGATTCTCAGAACAAAATTTAAACACCTAGGCTGTCAATCAATGAACTAAAGGGTTTAACTTATTTTCTGAACTGTTAATGGTTTTATTTTGGTAAACTAAATTTTTTTAATTTAAAATAAATACAAAATTTTTAAGTAAATGAAATCTTGGGACTTGTGATGGGGGCTGTAAGGAGGGGGTGTACCAATTAGCATTTTTAGTAATGATCCAGCTCCCATAAATAGTATCAAATTGCTTAAAGTCAAAGAACAAACATGACAAACAAAACCCCCCCTGAAGGTGTTATTTTTCCATAATCACCTAAATCAACTCCTCTTATAGAACCTACCACATAAATCTAATAGCCTTCATTGGTGGGAAGCATGATGAGATTTAAAATAATGCAAAACAAAATGTGATCTAAATGGGAAACGAATTTATAAATGTAGTTACCTGAACTGACAACACAGAAAATAACATGTAATTTCAACAATCCTGATATATCCAAAGTAACTTCTTTTATAATTATGTGAATCAAGATTTCAATGACGATTGACTCTATGAGCTTCTGCCAATGACATACTAACTGGATGCTAAAATTTTAAACCCTCTGCTTCCAAATTTCAGGGCCAAGGTTTCAGAGAAATGCAGCAAAATTTATGAGCCTAGAACATTTTTAAAGAAAACACAAATAGGCCCTAACTGTCAGTGGATAGTTGGCTCAGTGGATAAAGCATTAGCCTGAGGACTCAAGGGTCCCAAGTTGGATTCCGGTCAAGGGCATGTATCTTGGTTGCAGCCACATCCCCAGTGGGGAGTGTGCAGGAGGCAGCTGATCAATGTTTCCCTCTCACTGATGTTTCTGACGCTCTATCCCTCTCTCTTCCTCTATGTGAAAAATCAATAAAATATATTTAAAAAAAAAAACAATAACAACCACATAACAGTGACATAGAAAACAGGGTCAGGCTGACTCAAACCACAAAAGAGTAAGTGGAAGCCAGGCACAGTGATGAGCAAGTTGCACACATTATAGCTCAATCAACTCAAAGGCCACAAGGTATTCTATCAACGCCCACTGACTTAGCTGCACTTTGGACCTCAGGGATGCAGAAATTCTAGCATTGATAAAGGTTTTCTTTCCTGAAAACCAGTTTTATGCCTTGGCTGTTGTGGCTCAGTTGGCTGGAGCATCATTCCATTCACTGAGAGGTTGTGGGTTTGATTCCCGGTCAGGACACATACCTAGTTTGGGGGTTCAATTCCCAGTCAGGGTGCATACGGGAGGCTAGAGGTTGATGTTTCTCACACTGAGAATATTCTCTCTCTCTCTCTCTCTCTCTCTCTCTCTTCTCTCTCTCTCTCTCTCTCTCTCTCTCTCTCTCTCCCTCTCAGATAAATAAGCATATTATTGAGTTAAGATTAAAAGAAAATTGCTTCCATTAGGTCTTAGAAGGTAATTTTCAAGTTATAAATTCCTATGAAAATTCCCAATAGTTTCAGAGAATACCTTGACCAAAACTGCACTAACAATTCAATTCTTTAATTTACTAGTATACAAGCAGCTTTACTGCCATCTTAGTCAGACTCTCAGAATGTTCTTCTGTGGGATTGGAAATCAATAGATACAGCTTGACAATCAGGCACCTGGTTGTGGAAAGTTGCACAACAGGCTTTAAACGTATGATAAGTCATAAGAAAACATCTCCCACTTAAGATATGTGAGCTGTACATGTGGGGCTTTGAAAGGGTCTGAGGAAGAGGATGGAAAGAAGCAAAAAAGAGTCAGAATCCCTTACTTGGAGAAAGTTACTAAAAAAGCAAAAGTGTTAAGAAAGAACTGTACACGTCTGTACCCTTTCATACATGAAATAACTATATGTGAAGAGTTAAAGAAAGTCTCCAGTATGTCTACAAAGTTAAAAGCAGAAATTGGAAATAAGAAAATAGGAAAGATCCCCCTTTCCATGCACCTTAGAAAACAAATACCAACCTTGGTGACACAGCCAACTATATGTCCCATATATGTTTCTAACAAAAATCAATAGTGCCAATGTGCGCTGTCCAAAATCATCAAGTGCGACTCATACAGGA
>PVJC01054440.1:0-10496 GCA_004026665.1 Murina feae | reverse complement strand
GGGGAGGAGGAGATACCTTTTGCAACAGCATAGATGGACCTGGAGAGTATTATGCTAAGTGAAATAAGGTAGTCAGAGAAAGACAAATGCTATATGATTTCACTCTTATGTGGAATCTAGTGGGAAAACAAAACACAAAATAGAAACAGAAACAAACTCAGAGATAGAGAACAGACTGACAACTGTCAGAGGGGAAGGGTGTTGTGGGGCTGGGTGAAAAAGGTAAAGGGATTAAGCAAAAAAAAAAATTTCATAGATACAGACAACAGTATGGTGATTACTAGAGGGAAGGGGAACAGGGGCAGGTAGTGAGGGTAAAGGGCAGGATAAATGGTGATGGAAGGAGACTTGATTTAGGGTAGTGAACACATACTACATTATACAAATGATGTATTATAGAACTGTACACCTGAAACTTATATGATTTTATTAACCAATGTCACCCCAATAAAATTCAACAAAAAGTAACATAGATAGATAGAATGAGGAAATGAAAAACTTAAAAAACAATTTTAAAATATAAAATATTTTGAAATTAAATCTAAAAGTTGTAAAAATAGAAAATGTTTAAGAATTTAAAAGTTATTTTAAAAAATAAGCTTCATGCTGAGTTTTTGAGAAGAGGTTCTCTGTCAGGGGTGTGTGTGTATGTGCTTCAGCGTTTTCTGTTACCTGGAGAAATGTCTTGGCCCATAACCGTGACCTGACTTTTAGGACAGCACTTTCTCCTCCTTCTAGTCGTCCCACTGCACAGGAGATCTGCAAGCACTCGATATTTGTACAATTCTGCAAAAAACAACAGCAACTTTAGCAAATCGGCATCTTTAAGTTGTGGTAGAGAGTCAACATTGAAGTCAATTTGTTCACATCTTATTTCCTCAAAAGTCATCATCTAATCCATAAGTTATTAAGTTAAATGAAGATCAAATACATTAAAACAACCAAGAAAAAAAACACAGTTTGGTAGCAGTGATGCATTAACTTCCATGGTAATGTAGAGATAAAATTGAACATAAATACAACATAAAATTGAAGTTCTTTCCTAAGGACTTAAAACTATCTTCTTATAGCAGCAACTGAATTTTTCCGCTTCATTTTAATAGAACTCAGGAAGACATTTCTTTTTTAATATATTTTTATTAATTTCAGAGAGAAAGGGAGAATGAGAGAGAGAGAAACGTCAGTAATGAGAGAGAATCATTGATTGGCTGCCTCCTGCATGCCCCATACTGGGGAACTAGCCACAAGCCGGGTGTGTGCCCTGACAAGGAATCGAACTGTGACCATGGTTCATAGGTTGATGCTCAACCACTGAGCCATGCTAAAGATATTTAGCAGAAAGATATTTCTTATAGACGTTCACAGCACCTGAGCCTGGACTAAGCAAAGTCCTGAAGTGGCTTTTGAGGAAGGTCCCAGAGTTCATATTATCGCAAAATCCCAAAGTTACTAGCGCATTGACAAGCATTTGTTCTATAACATTCTTCTTTCTGTCTAAATTACCTCCTGGTTATAAAGCAGGATATTCTGAGAGTTCCATCCATTAAGTTGTTTTTAAACTAGTTTGTAGGATCATCCAATTTCTAATGGGTAACCTTTAATATGTAAAATGTAAGTTCCTGGAAAGTATTCATTATGATGACATTCTACCTATCAAATCATGCTTTCTGATTGGATTCCACTGTGGAAATAAATGGACACCTCACATCCATTTTCCAAGTTGCCATGTACAGGATGATACTTCTTGAATTATACTCACTGATTTGAATTTATTGTGTGGGCTGTGGTTTATTTTTTACGTCTCAAGCACTGGGCAGTAGCCTATGGATGTTCAACATTGGATACTGTGTGAAGTAGTTGACTAAGGCATTTCACATTAATGAAATTGATAAAATACAGAGTAGCATGAGGAACATATTACTATGAAAACCTTTTTCAAAACCCTCAGAATTCTCTAAAACCCAGGCAATAAGTAACCTGTATCTGATAAACTCTAATAAGGTTAAATTTCTTCATAATGTTTCCAATTACAGGTTGCTGGGCTGCTCTTGGGTTACCAGAATTGGACACTTAGGTGTTTCAGTCTTGGCCAGGTTGAGAGAATCCAGAGGGAGGTAATGGTTTTAGAAAGTGGTCAAGAGTGTCAAGTGCTGCCCTGGTCAGTGTGGCTCGGTTGGTTAGGCATCGACTCATGCATTGAAAGGTTGCCGGTTCGATTCCTGTCAAGGCACATGCCACGTCACAGCCTCGATCCCCAGTTGGGGGCATGCAGGAGGTAGCAATGTTTAGCTCTAACATTGATGTTTCTCTCTCTCCTTCTCTTTCTAAAAATCAATTTTAAAAATCTATAAAAAAAAGAGTATCAAGTGCTAAACAGGACTAGGAAAGATAAAGTTTCTGTAAACTGAGTAGATAAAGGAGGAGAAGGAGGAGATGGGGGAGATAGCTGCAAAAGCAGCAGGAGCCCGAGATGAGAAAGGCAAAGACAAATCTTAAGTAGAGGAGAAAGTATATCTAAGGGTTACAGATGCAGATATTCCTATGCAAATTAGAAATTATGATCCCAACACAGGATGTTGGCATTTTGCACTTTCAAATTCCTAATCAGAAATGTGATTCAGTAAGTTGTTTTTAACCAAACAAAAACTGTAGGAGGTCTTATTTAGCTTTTGATTTCAGAATAAACTTTGCATAATCACTTTCCAGAATTATTTTGACTTGAGGACATGGGGAGGCATATGATTCGCAATTTTTGAATCAATAAGAGAGAACAGGAACAAAACAGTTTAACAAAATCAGACGTGGAAATCAAGGATTGCCTTGCCCTCATCTGCAAGTAACACATTTCTATGATATTCAGAGATTAGAAATCATCTTGCATTAAAAATCTTTAAAGAGAAAGAAGAAAAAAAAATCTGACCCCATAACACAAGAGCATATAATTTTTCAAAAGAATATTAATTGTTGATCTCCACTGCCATCATATACTCATGAGACATACATTGAAGTGGAAACTCAAAAATAGAGTTGAATCTTGATTTTCCAAATTCTTGGTCCTCAGGGATTTGAACATTGGTTCGCCGGAGGGCTTTTCCCTTAGGATTGCACATTAGAATTCTATAGATGTCAATCATTTTCTTTTTTGTTTATTTAAAAAAATTTTAATGAGGTATAGCTGACATGTAACGTATTAGCTTCAGATGTAGAACATAATGATTTGATATTTGTATATATTGCAAAATAATCACCACAATAAGTCTCGTTAACATCTGTTTCCATACAAAATTACACATTTTTTTTCTTGTGATGAGAACTTGTAAGATTTCCTTGCTTACAGCTTTCACATATACCGTATGGTATTATTAACTGTAGTCACCATGCTATAATTACATTCTCAGGACGTAAATCATTCCTTTGTATTCTATTCCTTCTGGAAGCCTTTTAAAAATGATACTATTTACGATTTTATTAAATTACTTAAAATTCAACTGCATATCAATTCCCTACTCTTACGTTTTTCAAAATGTTACGTCATAAAAATGTACAGGGACTCAAATCATATAATCTGCCAACTGTCATATAGCTTTTGCCATGTAATTTCAGGTTTTTCTATGTAATAAACACTAGAGGCCCAGTGCACAGAACTCATGCACAGGGGGCGGGGGATGTTCCCTCAACCCAGCCTGCACCCTCTCCAATTGGGGACTTTTTGGGGGACGTCCAACCACTGGTTTAGGCCTGATCCCACAGAAATCGGGCTTACATCAGTTGTTGGACATCCCTCTCACAATCTGGGACCACTGACTCCTAACAGCTCACCTACCTGCCTGCCTGATCGCCCCTAATTGACTCTGCCTGCCTGCCTGATTGCCCCTAACCTCTCTGCCTGCCTGTCTGATTGTCCCTAACTGCCTCTGCCTGCCTGATTGCCCTTAACTGCCCTCCCCTGATGGCCTGATCTCATCTAAACTGCCCTCCCCTGCTGGTCTGATCTCATCCAAACTGCCCTCCCTTGCTGGTCTGGTTGCTCCAACTGCCCTCCCCTGCTGGCCTGATCTTGCTCCCAACTGCCCTCCCCTGCCAGCCTCTGCCTCGGCCTCTACCACCATGGCTTTGTCCGGAAGGAAGTTGGTCATCCAGAAGATGGCCAGTCAACCCAGTCTAATTAGCATAGTACCCTTTTAGAAGTATAGATAGATTATATAGGATAGGATTGCTTAAATGGGGAGGAGGAGCCATTTTCAGCAGAAGGAGATGCTCTTGGCAGACAAAAATACATAATTCCTATATCTGGACTGATAGCCAGCCATATACACTATACTGCCAAAGTGGTCATTAAAAAATTGAACTGCTTTCTTACACCTTACACCAAACAGCTGTTGCCCTTAAAACCCTTCCTTAGCCCTCACCTTAGGTTCTGCCTTCACAGTCCACCCAGATTTGGTTCTGATTGGTTGGTTTCTATGCCAGTCAGCATCTCTGACCTATCAATGGCCCTGATCAGAGAGATAGGGCTGGTCAGCAGAGGCCCAAGAGAAAGAGGGGCGCAACTGCTGGCCAGGCCCAGAGCAAAAGAGAGAGGCAAGTGCTGATCAACAGCTGCCATGGAGGCTACAGATCATACCCTGTTTTTCTCTCCAGGCCTTTCTTCGGGCCTGAACCACAGCCCTCTCAGCAGTCAGTGCTGGGTCGGTGTGCCCACAGCGGCAGCTATGGCAACTCAGCACTGACTTCTGGTCAGTCGAGCCTTTGGTCGTTTTGGATATTATAGACCCTGGATTTTTATATATTAAGATTCTTCTCTTAAATTCAACTGATCAAGTTAGATTTACTCATTGTACTTTTAGTCCATTTCCATGTTTGAAACTTTTTACATTGTCAAGATGAAATAAATGAATGCCATAGCATATTCAAGACATACATTTTAAAAAGCACCCTTTTAACCCCTTTTATGTGTATAGTTCAGTGGCATTAACATTCCCATTGGAACAAGTGAAAGAATTGAATAAAAAATGCTGATTCAGGAATGCTGTCCACATTTTATTAAGCTGACTCAGTTCAGACTAGATCAACCTCAGACCTCAATGCTAAGACACAGTTTTTTAGCCCAGAAAACCTGAATGCACCATTCTCGGCTGAGATTCAGGGGAAGGGCTCACTTCAAACTCTCATCAGTGCAGTGTCTGGGTACAGGCTAACAACCGAATCTTTATGTTCTTGAAATACATTAACAGTCACATTTTATGTTTTCATCATTATTTCTCCAATGTGGCCTCCATGGCAGGTTTAGAAGAATGAAAATGCTACATTGCAAATACTCATTAGTCCTCACAGAAAAGTCACTTTCATTTCTCACAATACATACTGACAAAAAATGTTAGGCATATCTGAGCATTAGAGGATGAAAACCAATACTTGAAGCGATAGCCTTCTGTTTTGGGAATTGTGTCCAGTCCAATCTTCCCTCAGTGTGTGCACTGACGAGACTCACCAGGATTTTTGCTGGGCTCTGTCTGCGGAGCTCCGGCACTGGCACTGGCACCGGCACATCTCTTTTCCTGACAAGATGAGGGATGGTTGAGTTTTTCAAAAAGGCGCTCAGTTCAGGGGTGTCCTTTGGGGGAGCAGCAAGCTGTAAACAGAAAGCAAGAGATCACGTACAATCACATTAATACTTGTTACCTAGCTTCGAACTCTAGGCAATTTTTTTCACAACTGGATGTGATTCACATTAGAATTCATTCAGACATGCTTTCTTTTACCAGCAGCATTTTCAGCAGCAAAATGGACCATGTTCATAAGGGGCAACTTTCCATTCTCCAGTTACAGGAATTCATGAGGCATGGGGAAGCACCTGGAAAATTGGCCTTATAAAGATAAGACTTGAAGTAGAAGTGAGGTGCTGATGTGGTCTAGGACCCGACTTCAGCATGTCTGAGCCCAAAACTCCTATTGTAAGAAGTGCTCCCAGGAAAAAACCAGGTTCAAATGAAAATAATTTTTCCTAATCATGTTCAATGGACATTATGCCATAATAAAGTTTGTTTTCAGCTCCAAATTGGCTTTTCAAGTGTTCTAGAATTTATGACTTTATCTCAGGCTCCAGACTGGCTCATCTGATGGCTCAATCCATATTTAGAGAGTTCCAATTAATTATACATAATATCTCATTAACATTATTTTTAAAAAATATGTTTTTATTGATTTTAAAGAGAGAGGAAAAGAGAGAGAGAAACATCAATCTGAGAGAGAAACATTAATCCGCTGTCTCCTGCACACCCCCTACTGGGGATCAAGCCCAAAACCCAGGCATGTGCCCTGACCTGGAATCAAACCCAACCTTTTGGTGTATGGAACGAAATGGCACTCAACCAACTGAGCCATACTAGCCAGGGCCCATTAACATTCTTTACTTTAGACTAATCAAATACAGAACCCTAATTTTCTGCTCCCATTCCCTTCAGACAAACACATCTTCTTTTATGCAGGTTATTATTTTGTTGTTGGTTTTTGTAGTCACAGGAGCAATAATGGTTTGCTTATATCTGTGGGATGAGAAAAGACATCCTCACATAGAGATGTAGGATGCACCACAAAAGATGAAGTTATAGTGTCCAATATGTCCTAAGAACTTAGAAAAATCTACTGGACAAAGATAGAGTCCAGACTCCTAAATAGTTCTTTTAAAAACTACGTAGAGCTACATATAATTTAGAAAGATATAAAATCTTAGTAAGGGGGAAAGGCAGATTACAAGGTAACATCTATATATGTGAAAAGCCAGTGTCTGTGACAACCAGGATGACAAAATGACCGGTGACCATGCGGTGCATTGAGCACCTCTCGGTCTCTCCCCTGCAGCTCTGATCGCAGCAAGGAAGGCTGCAGGCAGGCAGAGCAGCGAGTGTAGTGAGCAGTGGCAGGTGGGTGGGTGGGGCAGCAAGGAGTGGTAGGCTACTGCACACAAATTCACGCACTGAGCCTCTAGTACATAATATGATTGTATTTTCAATAAATATACTTTGAATATCTAGAAATAGAAAAATAACCTAGAATAGTCAACTAAGAATTCCCAGTGGTAGAGATTTGATGATATTAAGTAAGTGTTGTTAATTTCTTTTTAGGTATAGTAATGATATTATGGACTCTTAAAGAGTATCCTTAATTTTGGCAATGTGAAATGAAATGGAGTGATAAATGAATTCTATCTAATAAAAGAATAATATGCAAATTAACCCTCACTCCCTCACAAAGATGGCAGCAGCCACAGAGCTGTAGCAAGGCAGGAGGAGGCTTGCCTTGCCCCCAGTGATGGAGGAAGCCGAGATTCCCACCTGCCCTGCAGGCCCTGAGCTCCACTCAAGGCAACAAAGTTTCAATTACAGAATGTAAATAAACCCAAGATACCTGCTTTCAGCTGGTGACCAGGGCCTCCGCTCAAGGAGGGGCTGGGAACCTGGGTTGCCAGGGGCAACTTAGGCTTTGAGCAGGACCAAGGCAACAAAGTTTCAATTATACAAATTAAATAAATCCCAGATACCTGCTTCCAGCCCGCAGCCATGGCCAGCCTTATTTTGGCCCTCAGCCCCTCACCCAGGCTGGCCAGGCACCCCAGTATAGACCCCCACCCTGAAGGGGCTTTGGCCAGCCTGAAAACAGCCCTCAGCCCCTCACCCAGGCTGGCCAGGCACCCCAGTATAGACCCCCATCCCTGAAGGGGATGTGTCCAGCCTCAAAATATCCATCAGCCCCTCACCCAGGCTGGCCAGGCAACCCAGCGGGACCCCCCACCCTGATCCTGAACACCCTTCAGGGCAAATCAGCCAACCCCCACCCATGCACCAGGACTCTGTCCTATATAATAAAAGGGTAATATGCAAATTGTCCCTAACAGCAGAATCACTGGGAATGACTGGTCACTATGACACACACTGACCATCAGGGGGCAGACACTCAATGCAGGAGCTGTCCCCTGGTGGTCAGTGCGTTCCCACAGGGGAAGCTCTGTTCAGCCACAAGCCAGGCTGACAGCTGCCAGCACAGCCGTGGTGGCGGGAGCCTCTCCCGCCTCCTCAGAAGTGCTAAGGATGTCTGACTGCAGCTTAGGCCTGCTTCCTGCTGGCAAGTGGACATCCCCTGAGGGCTCCTGGGCTGTCAGAATGATGTCTGACTGCCAGCTTAGACCCTATCCCCTGGGGAGTGGGCCTAAGCCAGCAGGTGGACATCCCCCAAGGGATCCCAGACTGCAAGAGGGCATAGGCCGGGCTGAAGACCACCCCCCCCCCACCCAGTGCATAAATTTTTGTGCACCAGGCCTCTAGTGCATAAATAAATAGGAAATGTAACAGTAGTTAAATAGTGACATCAGTAGAAATTTAAATTTTTCTTCTTTATTTTTTACATATTATCTGACATTCTTATGATGGACATTTAGTATTTTTTAGTATAAAAACAAAAAATTATACTTGTATTAAGAGTAAAAAAGAAATATGAAAGTAGAAATAGCAAGTATAGTTTGGCTAAAAATAGAAGGGAAGCCCTGGAAGGATAGCTCAGTTGTCCTGATACACCAACATTGAGATTCCTGTATGTCAGGGTGCATACAAGAATCAAACAAGGAGTGCATAAAGGAATGGAACAAAAAGCCAACATTTCTCTCTCTCTCTCTCTCTCTCTCTCTCTCTCTCTCTCCCTCTCTCGCTCTAAAAATCAATAAAAGTATTTTTAAATGGATGTGAAAAGGGCCCAGTTCTTAGAAGAGGATGCAGAGCCAAGTTATTTGCTTACTGTTCATTTTGAAGTTGGAGGAAATTTAACTGTTTGTAGGACCGACCCAAGGAAGAAACCAGTAGAGAGGAAGAGGTCAAAGATGCAGAACACAAAGGGGATACTTTAGGTAGCAAGGTTAAATTTGGAAGTGAAGGAAAAACTATCCTTCCCTAGAGGGACACTTTATGTAGCAAAGTTGAATTTGGAAGTAAAGGGAAAATACTACTGTCCCTGTAAGTGTGTAAAAAACAGTTGAAGATGAGGGAGAGATGATTAGGTGTGTGTAGGTGTATGGGGATGGGTGGGGTGCAGGGAGTGGGAAAAGGGATCCTTTGAGACTCTCTCATTCTAAGGTTACCTGTTAATAGTTATGCTAGAGAAGCTGAACAGGAGGCGAGTAGTGAAGGTTTGGAGAAGCCAACAAAGAGAATGGGAGGGTAGAGATCATCAGAATGGCAGGGAGGACTTGTCAGGAGCTGGCTGCCAGTGAGCACTTCCCATCCATCTGCAATGGTGCCCTCAGATTAAGAGGTAAAGAAGCCTACATGTGGGACTGTGTAGGCCAAGGCTCTCAGGGCAGGGACTTGAAAGGATGGAGGTGAAAGGAGGATGGAGGGGAAGGGAAGTGAAGAAGGGAGTTTGTGAAGGAGTGTTTCACCCAGCTCATCACAGAGCCCAGGCAGCCTTGAATAGGATGGGCTAAATTACTGGGAAAAAGTTTTCAGATCAAGAAAGTGAGAAATTATAAAGACAGGAGAGTAAATTTGAGGTTGGATGTTATATTAAATATCTGAGATTTAGAACTGAGGGAAGGGTCAGCCCCAAGGACACTGGAGTACTCCAGAATAACAGCAGGGTCTGGCACAGTGAGGAGTGTAAGGCATGAGTGGCTCAAGAATACCCAATGATGGAGAGTTTGATAGAAAACCTTTATATTCTAAGATTAAAATTTGAGTTTAGATAGAAAATTGTGAAAGTCTCTAAGATTCCATTATATATTTTCTATCATGTTCTGTATTTATGTGTGTGTATATGTGTGTGTGGCTTTTACTTTGAGATTTAAAAAATATATATTTTTATTGATTTCAGAGAAGAAGGGAGGGGGGAGAGAGAGAGATAGAAACATCAATAATGAGAATCATTGATCAGCTGCCCTCTTCACGCCCCCTACTGGGGTTTTAGCCTGCAACCCGAGCATGTACCCTAACTGCAACTTGGTTCATAGATTGCCATTCAACTACTGAGCCATGCTGGCTGGGCTGCTTTGAGATTTATCATGTATAATTTCTCTCTCTTTTTTTTTAAATAGGCCTCTGGGAGACTTCTTACAGAGTTAACTCTGTAGGTAACCAAACCACAAAAAGAGATGCTGGAAGGAATTAGGGAGTGTTTCTTTTTTCCTACGTTACAGCCTATTATTATTGTTACTAGAGGCCTAGTGCACAACATTCATGCACTGGGGCAGTGGTCCCCTCAGCCGGGCCTGCGCCCTCTCACAGTCTGGAACCCCTCGGGGAATGTCTAGCAGGCAGACATCCCCCAAGGAGTCCTTAGTACTGCCAGGGAGGTGGTTGAGGCTTCTGTCACTGCTGCTGCGCTCACCAGTTGTGAACCTGATTCAGGACTTCTGGCTGAGCGGCACTCCCCCTGTAGTAGCACTGCTCAGCCAGAAGCCTGGCTCGCTGTTCCTTAGTGCTGCTTCAGAGGTGGGAGAGGCTCCCGCCACC
>PVJC01054439.1:0-10523 GCA_004026665.1 Murina feae | reverse complement strand
TTTCTCAACAGAAACTTTGCAGGCCAGAAGGGAGTGGCAAGAAATATTCAAAGTGATGAATAGCAAGAACCTATAGCCAAAATTACTTTACCCAGCAAAGCTATCGTTCAGAATTGAGGGTCGGATAAAGAGCTTCACAGACAAGAAAAAGCTAAAAGAGTTCATCACCACCCAACCAGTATTATATGAAATGCTGAAAAGTATCCTTTGAGAATGAGGAAGAAGAAAAAGGAAAGTAAAAATTATGAACAACAAATATATATCAACAAGTGAATCTAAGAATCAAGTGAATAAAAAATCTGATGAACAGAATAAACTGGTGAATAGAATAGAATCAGAGGCATAGAATGGGGTGGACGGACAATTTTGGGGGGTTAAGGGTGTTGGGGGTGCGTGAAGAGACTGGACAATAATTGTACACCTATGGAGGAGGACAGTGGGGGGGCAAGGACAGAAGTTGGGGTGGGAAATGGGAGGAGGGGAGCTATGGGGGAAAAAAGAGGAACAACTGTAATAATCTGAACAATAAAGATAAATTAAAAAAAAAAAAGAAATGGTCTCAGTATTACCAGGCACCTATATATCAGTTATAGGGGGGCCCAGCTACCAACTGGACAGGGGTAGGGACATTGGCTGGCTGTAGAGTATGCTCTGAGATGTCATAATCAGTGAGTAAATGGGGCTAGTGAACCTGCAAATTAGCAGAGGTGAGGTCAGGTGATAGAGCTGATGTGGATGAGGAGTGTATTACTTCCAATAAATAATAGCTACCATTTATGGAGAACAGACTGTGAGCTGAGTTGAGAGCCGAATATATAAAACCAGGGAGGCAGTTAGCTGAACTGGGCAGCAGCTACTGCAAGAGGAGTAGTTCCTTTTTTTTTAGGTTTATTTAACATATTTGTATTGATTTGGGAGAGGGAGAGAGAGAATCATTGATTGGCTGCCTCCTGCACCCCCCTACTGGGGATCGAGCCTACATCCCAGGCATATGCTCTGCCTGGAATTGAACCACAACCTCCTGGTTCATAGGTCAGTGCTTAACTACTAAGCCACGCTGGCCAGGCGATTATATTTAATTTTAATTATTTTAAGTTTAAATAGCCACAGTAGGAAAGGATTAGTAAGCCTTTAATGACCCTGATGCTATTCTGGCACCTTAGGGTTGTTGCAGGGTAGAGCTTTGATGCCTCAGAAGGAATCAGGCCTTGCATCTGGGTAATTAGGATTGCCTTTTCTTATAGAAATAATAATGATGGTTCTATTGTCTGTATTATGTAGCAGTATTAATTCTTCTGGTTAGCAGAATAGTCTAAATGAGATTTGTGTGGGTGGCCTGAGAGACTAATTACTTCATGTATAGAATTGTTTTTGTGATAACATCCGCATTTGTATTCTAAATCAATTTATTTACCATCTTTGGACCTCAGTCTTTTTATGTAAAGAGACTTGCTTGTGTTTTACATTTTATTTCCCCAGCATCCTCTACACAGAGGATTACAGCACATTGTATATAAGGCTCAATACATGTTGACTCTTCAACTGGTGTGTCAAGAGTTGGTTTCATCAATGAAGGCATTTGGGAAGGTGTTCTCTATACTGAATAATTAGAGAACATTTTTCTGTGCTGGCTGTGAGTTGACATTTGACACATTTCCTTTTCTCCTTTGTTCCAATCAGTTACTCATTGCCTATCCTCTCAGGACTGTAGATGGTAGAAATACATTCTCTCCTGGAATCCACAGCAGTTGACCTCCTTATAAGCATACAAATCTTGAAAAAATGAGCATTTCCTGTGGTTTTCATTTATTCATAATGGTATGTTCCCCGTAATGTTGAAGTAGACCTGTTCTGGGCACCACCAGTGATCTGTTCATTGCCTGAATTATTTGGCTGTTGTTAATGATGCCATTACTCCTGCTTTATTTGTGTTTATTGCTGCAATTATTCATATGTAAAAGTAATTTTGTTGAGTACCTATTATATGAAGGGGAATTTATTACGTATTTCTTTTTTATGTAATTTTCAAGTCCTCACAGTTTTACCTTCCTCTTCTGAGAGAAGCCACATCGTGTCCTTTATTATTATTGCTGTTTTGCAATCTTATTACACTTGCATAACTGAAACACAAACAAATAGGCCCTCAACTTACTGAATCTGGGTGAGCACAGCAGAGAAGGAGTAGAACAAAGGGATTCATGGGCTGTTATTTGGGACCTTGGGAGTGGGAGAAGTTTTATGTTTCTTGTTCTGATGTGCCCCCATCTATGAATTCTCCCAGTGCCATCCTAATCATTGGTAATCAGCCGTCTTGGAGCCCATATATGTCTGTGTTGTTTTTCAAAGTTAAAAGAATGGAATCTCCTCGGTTTATCTCTGGGAGGTGCTAAACAGATTGAGGTCGGTGCTTCTGTAAGCATGGGAGGTGTTTGCAATCATCTCGCTCAGGCTCCAACGTTTACCGACCAACCTTTTCACCTCAACTTCTGTACAAATGGTATTGTCGTGGCATTAAGACACTTCCTACTTCAGCATTTTACACGTAGTGTTCTCTTTGCCTGCAGCTCCCCCCCCAACCCCTTCACATGACTCGCTCCTTCAAATCTCTCCGTTCTCAGCTTAACAGTCACCTTTTCAGAAAGGCCTTCCCTGACCACCTTCATTAGGTCTCCCCTATAATTTTCTGTCATAGCATCTTATTAGAATTCTTTCCCAGCATTTGCCACATCGCTGGTTATTTAGCATATCTTTTTCATCTAAAGCGTCTCCTCTGATTGACCCTCAGGTTTATGTATCTACCTACCTGTTGGACATTTATACCTTTATTTAGTCAATTGTTTATATCAATATGGATTCATGGAATGTATATATATATATATATATATATATATATATATATATATATATTTTTTAATGTTTTTGTTGATTTCAGAGAGAGGATGGGAAAGGGAGAAATAGAAACATCAATGATGAGAGAGAATCATTGATCAGCTGCCTCCTGTACGCCCCACTGGGCATGTGCCCTGACCAGGAATCCAAACATGATCTTCTGGTTCATCAATCGCTGCTCAACCAATGAGCCACACCAGCTGGACTGGATATTTATTTTATACTTTGATTTAAAATCCAGTACCATTTTATTTATTTTGTTGCTCAAATTGTTCTAGTCTTGGCCATTGGGAGCTCTGTGAGTTGGCACCTTGGTCCCTTTGGCATACTCCATCAGTGTGCTTTTGAGCATTTCCTGAATTCCTGGTTCTGCAGGAGTACTCAAATGTCTTTTTTGAAAATTTAAGAATTTCCTGTCAATGATTTTGAAAATAATTTTATGTGTGTTTACATGAACTCAGGCTATTAAGTAGATTAAAATATTTTCAGTATTGATTGGTTTTATTTTTGTGATTTATATTACTACTTCTTATAGGGGAAATGTCTATGAGTATGACTTCGCAGGATAAATATTGTGTTTATGGCCAATTTTTATACTTCAATTTGTTGAGATATAGATTTCACTTTGCAATTCATATTAGAGACATTTTACATTTTTCTGGCTTTCAGGGGCATTTATGGTTGCCAGTAGCTGAACAGATACCATTATGCTGGAAGTATTTCAGTGATTATATATGCTGAGTGGTAAGATTGCTTATTCTAAAAAAAGGACTTCATAATATTTTATTTTGGTTATAATTAGCAGTATGTTTGCCAGAAATTAAGTTTAGCTTTTAGAAGCCTTGAATTCTTCATATGTTTATCTTTAAATATTTCAGAGACTGTTATGAAACTATCTGTAATTTCAGTATATAGTATATGTTCAGCTTATTCTTTTAGAGCCGATGGAATAACATATAGAAAGTAATTGTACAACATGGGGAATGTTCAAGATAACAGGATGTAAATAGTAATACTTTGATTATAACTTTGTTTAAAAGAAAACTAACTGGCCCTAGCCGGTGTGGCCCAGTGGTTAGAAGGCCAGCCTGTGCACTGAAGGGTCTCTGGTTTGATTCCCAGTCAAGGGCATGTACTTGGGTTGCAGGTTCATCCCTGGTCCTGGTCAGGGCATTTGCGGGAGACAACTAATCAATGGAAAAAATACCCTCAGGTGAGGATTAACAAAAAAAGAAAAGTCAAAGGGAACTAACTGATTCCAAGTACAAATAAAAGACCAGAAGGGAAAGATCAAAATCTTAACAGTAACTATCTGTTAACGTAGTGTGACATAGCTTTTCTGTAACTTTCCAATTAAAAAAAAATTGGCATGCATTACTTGTTTAATGAGGAAATGAGGGAATTTTTTTTTTAATTTAGGAAAAACACATTCTGCAAGGATTTCTATTGAGTGCTTATTTGTTCCATTCTAGATACTGAGAGTTAAAAAGCTTTTAAAAAACTATTTCATAACTCAGATTGTTTTTCTCTACCGATGATTTGGTGAGATTTTATAATGTTTTTATAACATAACACTTTACAGTTTATGAAAATTTTAATATATTCTTTCATTCTAAAAAATCCGCATAAGGTGGATTTTTACTTCGTTTATATGCACAAATGGATGGAAGTGCAAAGATTCACACTCACTGTCGTAAGTTCATTAATGCCTGCTCTGTGGAGCAGAGTGGGAGACCAAGGGCCCCGAAGGCGGCAGAGCAAAGCCTGGCCTTTGCCAGGGCTGCCCACAGACCACATTTTGTGGGACAGCCTCCGTTCCTCTCACAGGAGGCTCATGGCCTAAATAGATGCCTTGGGGAGCCTCCTTGGATTAAAAATACCTGGCATTATCCGGCTGCTTTGAATTTTTTTTTAGCGGTGAGGTGTAGGTGTGAATTGAGGCTTGGAAGTGGCAGGGTAGCTTTAGCTACTGTCTCTGGATATCCTCAGGATGGGGCTTAGACAGAAGATTATAGTTTATGGATTTTATAGTTTATAGATGATAGTTTATAGATTTTATAGATTATATGTGTCAGTCTTCACAAAATTTGCAAAGATACCACAATTAAAGGCAGGAGCATTTAAATTTATTTTCTTTTTGTAAAGCACTTTTTTTTAAAAAGTAAAAACTATACTTTTTCTTTCTAACAACATTGAGAAATTTAGTCAAAGGGACTTTTTGTTGTTGTTCTTAAGCCAGAGGAAAATGACCTTGTTTGTAATATGACCGTGTCCCTAATGGTCAGTGCCCAACCTCCTGTTCTTTCTGTCATTGGAAAATATATGCGAAGGAATAGGGATGGGAGTTGCCTCCTGAGGGTTAGTCTGTTTTAATAGAAGGTTCTGGTGTGTGTATAAAACAGTGGCAGGATTGCCACAGCATTTAGTAGTCCAGCTCTGGAATTAGGAAAGCAACATCAAAAACTAGGGCTCCAAGTATTATGCTAAGCAAAGTCAGACAAAGACAAGTATCACATGATCTCACTTATATGTGAAATCTAATGAACAAAATAAACTGTTGAACAAAATAGAGTCGTGGAAGCACAGGTGAGGGGTGGGAAGTGATCAACCAAAGAACTTGTGTGGATGTATGCATAACTCATGGACACAGACAATAGGGTGGCGAAGGCCTGGGATGGGAGGTGGGGTAGGGTTACATGAGGTCAATGGCAGGGAAAGGGTCACATATGTAATACTTTCAACAATGAAGATTAACACACACACACACACAACTGGGGCTCCATTCTAGTAGTCTCTTATGGTGTTAATGGGATCAGTTCCTCCACTCTGTGTGCCACTTGCAGAGTACAAGCTTGCCCTGTGCCTTGATAACTAAGCAAGTGTAGCTTTCTGTAGAGTGACCATGAATTCTTCATAATGGGATTCATCAGCACGCTAAAATGATAATTAAGAACTGTGCAGCCCCAGCCGGCTTGGGTCAGTGGATAGAGCATTGGCCTGTGAACTGAAAGGTCCTAGGTTTGATTCCAGTCAAGGGCACATGCCTGGTTGTGGGCTTCATCCCCAGTGGGGGACTTGAAGGAGGCAGCCGATCAATGATTCTCTTATCGTGGATGTTTCTATCTCTCTCTCCCTCTTCCTTCCTCTCTAAAATCAATAAAAATATATTTAAAAAAAAAACACCTGCAAAACTATAAGGCCTCTTTTCTTAATACTGGCCCTCCAAATAGCCCTTAAAAAATTATTGTAAGAAAACTTGACTGTCTCTTCATAACATTGTTTCAAAATGGAGACATAACTGTGTATCATATAATTAAACTATTAACATTTGATTATATTATGAATCTATATATGTGTAAATATACATATATGCATGTATGAAATTATGCATGTCGACACATACACACTATCTTACTGAACCATCTGAAAATAAGCTGCAGACATGACACATCTTGGGTTTCTTTTTAAGTGCAGTTTGTCTAAACATTCCCTGTATTACATTGCTACCATTCCCTGCCCCTCTAGTCACCCTCTCCCCATATTAGCACCCCCTACCTTGGTAACCCATGTTGATAATCAAGAATGTATCCTTCCGTATTTATTCCCTGCTCATTAATTACATGCACATACATATTTATGTGTGCAGTTTTTGTCATTGTTTTACATAAATATGGGATAACGTGTACATTTTTCTGCATCTTGATTTCCTTATTCAAAATTACCTTAGAGCTCCTTTAAAGTCAACTGATTTAACTGTAATTTCTGTTTTTAATATCAACTTGAAGTGTATTTCACATACCAAAGATACACTAAAACTATACAATTTAGTGGTTTTAGCATATTTACAGAGCTTTGCAACCTGACTACCATAATCAATTTGAGAACATTTTCATCACCCTAAAAAGAAACCTGGTATTTATTAGCGTTTACTTCTAAGTTTCCCCTAAAGTCACTCCCAGTTATTAGCAACCACTAATATACATTCCATCTCTATAGATTTGCTTGTTCTACCCATTTTACATAGAACCATTTTGAATGCTCATGATTAGTAGGCATTCTTCTTTTTAATGGCAATCTTTTGTTCCAGTTTTAAGATTTTTATGATTTTTTTGTAAGTGTTTAGTGCACTAAGGGTGTTTCCTTGTAACACCCTTTTCCTTGTAGGAGGAATATGCAAGAATAATATGCAAATCGACCAAACAATGGGACGATAGGTCACCATGAAGCGCACTGACCACCAGGGGGTAGACGCTCAATGCAGGAGCTGCCCCCTGGTGGTCATTGCACTCCCACAGAGGGAGCGCCGCTCAGTCAGAAACCTGGTGAGTGCAGCAGCAGTGGCAGGAGCCTCTCCTGCCTCCGAGGCAGGTGCTAAGGAGCACCAAGCAGGCAGGTGGTAAGGAGCAAGGGGTCCTGGACTGCGAGAGGGCACAGGCCGGGCTGAGGGGACCCCCTGCTGAGTGCACGAATTTTCGTGCACTGGGCCTCTAGTAGTTAAATAAGAACAGAACAGTCAAATTAGACAATTAAATGAAAAAAAAAAAGTTAGATGAAAAACAAATCTGAAAATGTAGAACCAAAATGATATCTAAAGGTAGAGTAATAATCAGCTGATGGGATTGCTAGAAATTCTTAAATTCAGGCAAAACAATCTGTTAGTTCTATATATGTTCCAAATCTCTGTGTTAAGAATAAAATCAGAACAACAGAGAGACCTCTAACAGGGTCTGTGAGATCTGAAATTCTGGGACAGCACTGATGCATGCCCAAGCGAGTCTCACGAGGTAAACCCTGGGCTCGTGTGTGCTTGTAGATAAAAGCCCACCTAGAAGTATGTATGCCAGTTCCCTTGTGAAAACAAATACATTCTTCTTAACACTATTTTAAGGAATGGTCATTTTGTCAAAGATTCAAATTATTGGATGGGTTAGTTGCCTTGTGCTTATATCCTTCTTGAATATACACAATGAATATGATTGTATTCTTATGAATATATTCTTAATGAGTCTATTGATATTCATTACATTTTAAATTGAGCTCAGCATTTCCTGCATGTAAATTGAGTTCAAAATATGATCAATAATATAGGGCATGAATATGGATATCAGCTGTTGAAAATATGAATATGGTCTTAATGAATATATTGATATTCATTAAATTTTAAACCAGGTTCAGAAATGACCCAATCTGAAGAACTTGGCTCATGAATATGAATATAAACTTATGAAAATGTTCATGAATATATTGATATTCATTAATTTAAAACTGCATTAAAATGTTTTCCCTGTAGGGCAGAGAAGAATATATTCATGAATATATTCATAAAGAGGATATATTCATGAATATAATCATCATAAAGAATATATTCACATTTATTGAATATATTCATGATGAATATATTCATAAGAAAATTTAAGCTACTCTACAAATCTTTGCTTTTTACAAATTAAATAGTTCCTAAAATGCTGCTATGAAGCAAATCCTAAAATTTTATTGAAATCTTCAATACATGAAAAAGTATAAATTTGGTATAATCAGTGAATTGATCTATTTACAAATTGTCTCCTAGTGAATAAATTTTGGCAAATTAATTTGAAGTCCACTCTTTCAGCATGAGATGAACCATTATTACAGCATCTATTCTGGGAAAACCAAGACAGGAAAGAGAGGATATTGAAACTGCTGGGCTTTCTGAGTACCCAGAGAGGATCGATTAATGACACTAAGGAAATGATAGTACCTATTAGACATGATGACACTGCATGACATGCAAGGAGCAAAATGCTCAAGTAAATGACACTATGGTAGTATGTCAGGCAGTGGACTCAGCCAGACCTTGTTAGTTCAACTTCCTGTTCATCTCCCTTGGGTTTACACTCTTGAGACTGTATAGTGTAATAAAAGAGTGATTTCTGGGGTTGGACCACTGACATTTGGAAACCAGACTCCACTTTACTGCCTCTGTACCTTGAGTGTTGTCTTTAGTATATAATTTACATGCAGTAAAATGCACAGATCTTTAAAGTATGTAGATGGATAAATTCTTACATATTATACACCATATGAACACCAAATAAAATGTAAATCAGTTTCATCACTCTTGTACTCCTTAACCCTCCGTTCTGACTAGTATCACTGTAGATTGTTTTGTTTGGACTTGAAATTCATATACATGGAATATAAAAAAAATATTCTGACGTGCCTGGCTTCTTTCACTGAGCATAATATTTCTGAAGTTTATTCATTGTCGTTGTATGTATCAGTAATATATTCTTTTTTATTGCTGCCCATGGTATGACTATACAGTAAATTTTTAATCCATTCTTCTGATTTTGGGTTGGTTCCAGTTTGGGGCTATTAGGAAATAGACTTCTATTTATATTTTTGTGTTTTTTGTAGACACACACTCATTTCTTCAAAGACTTACTTGATGAAAGGACTATCAATTGTAGTATATTACCTGCCTCATAAGTATTAGACAGCACATTTGCTCTGCTTTAAGACAAACATACTGATTAAAAGGGAAGTTTTAGCGGTAAAATACAAAATAACTAAATATGAATATAACTAAAAGACTACTATGTAATATTTATTAATAGCTTTTAGTTTAGACACAGAAGGGAAAAGTTGGAATGGGGTCACTTCAGAAAAGGCTTTCCAGGCCTCGGAGGGATCTGGGTCTTGTCTTCTATCAGTAGATGAGTGGATTAAAAAGCTGTGGTACATTTACACAATAGAATACTACTGGGCTGTAAGAAAAAAAGGAAATCTTACCTTTTATGACAGCATGGATGGACCTGGAAAGTATTATTCTAAGTGAAATAAGTCAGTCAGAGAGAGACAGATACCATGTGATTTCACTTATATACAGAATCTAATGATCGAAATAAGCCAACAAACAAAATAGAAACAGACTCATAGATACAGAAAATAGACTGACAGCTGTTAGAGGGGAGGGGTATTGGAAGGCTTTGTGAAAAAAGTGAAGGGACTAAGCAGAATAGACAAACAATAGTATGGTGATTACCAGAGGGAAAAGGGGTGGGAGGAAGTAGAAGAGGGGAAAGGAGAGATAAATGGTAACTGAAGGACACTTGACTTCGGGTGGTGAACACACAATACAATGTTAGGATAATGAATTATAGAATTGTCCATCTGAAACCTATATAATTTTATTGACCAATGTCACCCCAATAAATCAATAAAAATTTAAAAAAGAACCATCTACTTCACATATAAGTCTAAGTAAGCAATTAATTATTAAATGTAAATAAGTACTGAGTGGGCCATTTCTTGTGAACACCTTGGTTATATGGTGTGTTTTGCATGTAATACTAATTTTCTTATGTTTGCACAAAGATTTCTGTAAAATACTTCACTCCTTTGTTAAGTTTACCACTGAACTGTGAACATCTCAAAATCAGTACCCATTTCTCACTTATAATTACTACTAGAGGCCTGGTGCACAAAATTTGTGCACAGAGTGGAGTGGGGGGTGGGGGTGGTGTCTCTCAGCCCAACCTGCCCCCTTCCCAATCTGGGACCCCTTGAGGGATATCCAATAGCCTGTTTAAACGGCACAATCCAGGACTGCTGGTCCCGACCTCTCGCCTGCTGATTGCCCCTAACCACTC
>PVJC01054438.1:0-10502 GCA_004026665.1 Murina feae | reverse complement strand
TCCGAGAGGTAAGATGGTTCTAGCCAAACATTTTCAATCATAGGGACAATTGAGATTAATGCTAAAATTGTCTAATAGTTGTTGAGTATATGGGGCTGAGAGACCATCTTCCTGTACTGCTTTCCTAATGGCTAATAACTCCTTTTGGTTAGGTGGAAGCCAGGCTTGTGGTTGGGCAGCTGTGGGGTTGTTGTTTACTGGGAAGGCTTGAAGGGGTGCCTGGGAGAAAGTCTCATGAGAAGCCTCAAGACCTAATGAAAATTTTGCTGCATCTCTCTGCTGACATTGAACCTTGTATAGTTCTGTCCAGGGGCTATCATCAGTGTTTTTCAGTGTTGGTTGAGTACTTGGAGGTTTATTTGTTATAGAAACTGGAGGTGGAACCACCTTCCCCTCTTTCTTTCCCTCCCCCAAAGGCACGGACTCGGCGGTAGACTGTTTAGTTTCACTTTTGTCCGGACTCTCTTTAACAAACAACTCCCATGCATCAGGGGGTGGCAGAGGGCACTGGTGAGGAGTATGGGGGGAGCGGACCTGCCTCCACTGGGGCCGCAAGGGCCGCAGGTACCAGCAGAGATGGTTCAGGGGGGACTCCAGAGAGGCATGAGAGGAGGGCCAAAATGGCGGGTGTTAGAGAAAGCAGAAATATTTTTCCTTCATGGACCTCCTCAGACATTACACGTTTGAGTACTTTCTCCCAGGTGCCTGGGTCCCATACGGAGGCTTCTAACAACCAGGGCTTAAGGTGTAAGAGGCATTCCCACAGCACCTGAAGTTTTTCTTTTTTTTTTTTCTTAACTAGCCTACTCTGCAAAATGGCGTGGGGAGCTCACGCCTGAGGGGCACGTGCTTCGGGGGGAATATTGCCCATATTGCAGAGGGTCACTCACCCGGTATGACGTTCTGGGTGCCCCACGTTCAAGGCGCCATATGAAGCAGGGGATTTCCCAAGGGTGAGGACGGCGGAGCCCCTTGCGCTAGGACGCTTGCATGCACGACTCCGGAGACCAGGTTCTGTGACACAGGTCTAATTTTATTGAGGAAATGCAGCGGTATTTGTAGTGGAGGTGGCCAATCATGGAACACCATCTTAGGGAGCCAATGAAAGGTCAGTGTACTATGTAGGCGGCTCTGGGAGAGGCTCAGGTGGGCGTTGCCATCTTCCTGGTGTGCCAGAAAGATCTGAACTGCTGGAGTGCGCTCACAGCATTGCATCAGCTGCTGCACCGAGACAAAACCTCCTGTGCTCTACCTACACAGCACACCAAGTGGGGACTGGACACTCCCCAATACTCCAAAAAACCTACATAGGTCTGTCATAAACTACTGGCAGCTGCATTCAAATTCTGCAAGAAAATCAGAGACTAACACACAGTTTTAACATAATGAAACTTTGGCATCATGGGAGACTTGCCCTAGGCAGCTCAATCTTGTGTCAGTCTACTACATTGTATTGCTCTTATAAGAGAGTTAGACAGTCCATAAGATCCATTATAGCCAACACTGTGGAGTATAATGGAGGAGTTACTTTATTTAGTTCTCTGCAATCCAGTCATTCACCAGGTACCATCAGGCTTCTTGACTGACTATAGCAAAGAACTATAGGGGCTATGTGCAGCAGACAATCCTCATTTTCTCCACCATAATACCACCTGCCTCTGGAATAGGAAATAGTTGCCTGCTGTACACAGATAGCTCAACCTTATACCTATATACATGAGCAACTGGACCCACACATCTATCTGGGCCACTACAGAGAAAACTGTAGTCTGCACCAGTGGGTTCAACATATGGCCTTGGGATCCCCCAACCTAGTGCCTCAGCCCTCCTTAGTCTCAGAGATCAAACTCTTCCTCTAAGGGAGAGTCTAAAAAGTCCTGGAGGTGCTCCAGTCCAGGGAAAGTTCATTCCCTCCACAGCCTCTGGAATTTCTGTTCCATTGGCAACTGCTTCCAGAGGGCCAGCAGCACATTACTGGGCCACTGATCTATTTTCTCCCTTTTAAGCCCTGTGGCCAGCATGTCTACCTACATTTGAATGCGGGAAACTTTTACTGGCTCCATCCCTGCTGCTTTCATAGATCCTGGGAAAGTTGCCTTAGGCATTATCTTACATACAGTCACTGGTATCGCCATCCTCTTCTTTCCCCACTTGACTTCCAAGTCAACAGCAAGCTGAACTCTCCCAAGGGCTTCAGCAAGAATCAAAACCCCATGCACATTGCAAAACACTTGAGCGCCCCCCCCCCACAATGCCTTTCTCCAGCTCCTTCTCTCCCTCCAAGGCTGTGGCTGTGCTTGATCACCTAGGCAGTGCCCAGCTCCAGAGATTGAGTTTCTCTTATGCCATTCTATTTTCTATTGCTCTTTGGGGATCTGGTCCATCAGTGACACCCAAGCCTTCTCCTCCATCACTGACATCACCACAGCCTCTTCCTAATAGCCCATGGGAGCATCAGAACAACCTCTACCAGATACCACAGCCTGGTAAGAGGCAATTTGACCTCTGGATGGGTAAATGGAGTACTTACCCCTTCCCCCTGCACCAATTGTGGAAGCACATTCTTCCTTGACCCTGTTTGACTATGCCAACTGTGGGAGTACAGGTCCTTGGATGTTGGGTATTAGACGGAGAAGTATGAGAAGTCATCCTATCTAGTAAAGAGGGAATATGCTAATTGACCCTCATGCCATCACAAAGATAGTGGCACCCACAGCTAATAAGAGGGAATAGCTAATTGACTGTCTCACCCTCAAAGATGGCAGTGCCCACAGCCAATAAGGAGGGGATATACTAATTGACTGCCCCATCCTCAAGATGGTGGTGTCCACAGCCAATAAGGAGGGAATATGCTGACTGCCATGCCCTCAAAGATGGCAGCACCCACAGCCACAAGATGGTGGTGCTCAGTTCCCCTCAACCCCCCAGCCACCCAAGGCCACCCGAGGTTCAGGTAACCAGGGCCAGATAAGACTTTCACTGCCAGCAGTGGTAGCAGCAGAGGTGTGGTAGAGGCATTGCCTTCCCCTGATCACTGGGTCACCTCCTGCCCCTGAGGGCTCCTGGACTGTAAGAGGGGGCAGGCTGGGTTGAGGGACCCCTCCATAAATTTCATGCACCAGGCCTCTAATAGACTTATTAAAAGAGTCTTTATTTCAGACCAAGCCATTGATGATAAGGAACCATCAAACAAAACAGTTCTTCAAAGTAGCCTCAGAAATTAGCCACGCACTGACTGGTCAACAATACATCTTTATACCAACTTAAAAGAGGCTTCTTGACAAATAATTATATCACTATTTGGTTTATAAAAGGTGCACCTACTCAGTGCATACAGTAAAACTTCCATGCCTTTGCCTTTGCACATTTGTATGGCAAACTGGTCTTGAACATCTGGCATATCTGAACAAGGCCCCCAAAGCTGGAAACAGTATTTTTTAAACAAAAATGCTGCATTTTAAAAACCAAAAGTGTTAAAACTAATAAACAAATTTAGCAACATTGCAAGAAATGAAAAAAATACAAAAAAATTGATTATTGGTAGGGGAGGCGGGTGGAAGGGCAGGAGGAAAAAAAAGAGATATATGTACTAATCTTTGTAAAACTGTATGTAATTAATAAAAAAATTGATTATTCTTTATACACCAATACTTAAAAATATGAAAAGGACATTAAAAAATATCCTGTTATAATAACCTCAAAAGGAATAAAATTCTTAGTAGTAAACTTAAGCAGGTAGGAAAAAGCTTGTATCAAAACTACAAAATATTGAGGGGAGGGGAGGGGAGGGGGGGCAAGCTGGACGAAGCATGTAGGAAAGTTCCTCTGTAATAGATGGCTTTGAGTTCCTGGGCCTGTTATGTGTACTTTCATGGAGCCTCAGAGGGTCCTCTGCTAGGTCCCCAGCGGCCTCTCCCTAGATCTGATTCTCAGTTACAGCCGTGGAAGCCCATCACTGATGTCCTCGTTTTGAGGACCTTCTCCATTGCAGGCTGCCCTTTGGAGCTGGAACCTTCCTAAAGGATCCTGAAGGAAATAGATGGAAAACTCAAAAGGAATAGTTGAAGGGAGTTTAATGAAAGGACTGTTTACAATGGAGTGAGCAGGGTAGGGTAAGACCAACAAAGTGATGTAAAGTGGCTTAAAATGGGCAAGAGCAATTCCCACCCCTAAGCCCTTTGGGAACAATAAAGGGAAACCTGCAGGACATGACCACCTAACAAGTACTGGTGGCTTTCCATAACGCAACACCTGTCAACCTGCTGCCCAGCAGAGAGGCACCTTAGGATATGAACACTCTGCCCTCTCTCCTCACCTTCTCCAATTTTCCCTGGTGCCTCTTCTTGGCCAAACCCAACCGTAAGTCAAAGTATAATGGGGCTCTGCCAAGGTAGCTTATGGAGGCCAACCTCCTAGAGCAGAGCAGAGACAGAAGGAAGGGGAGTTGACTTAGAGGCGCAAACTGAATATCTATTTACAGGCGCAAACTGAGTATCTATTCACAACCTCAAGAAGATGTTCTCAACATGGGTTCCACCATGGCCCTGCTTGACTAACTTATTTCACTGCATTTTCTTTTTATCTGCCCACTCCAGCTGTCCTGGATGCCTCCCCATTGCCCTAACCATAGGCAAGTTCCTCCACTTGGGAGTTCTTTCTCTACTCTTCACCTAGTGAAATCTTTCCCATTCTTTCTGAGTCACTTTAAGCATCACTGACTCAGGGAATCTCCCATTAAAAAACAAACAAACCTGTACTTCTTTTATACATGACTTTGTACTTTGGGGATTTCTTAATTATTTCAATTATAGCCATTTCTCTCTCCTCTGACACAAGCTTCTTGAGGACAGGGGTTTGATGCAGTGAAAAGGGCTACTTTTTCTTGGCACCTAACATAGGAGCAGCTCAGGAAGAGTTCACCAAGTGATCGGCTTCCACTGTCTGGGCCTCCGTTTCCTCAGTGAGAAAAAGAAGGAATGGATACAGGCTACGTGAAAGGCCCCTTTGGGCTCTCAAATTCTCCAAAATGTAAATGCTACTCCCACATGTGAGACCCTCTTGACTTCTCTGTCAAGAAACTTCTTCCAAATTTGTACATTAAACAGGGGATACAGTAGGGGGAGAAGGTTAGGAAATCTCAGGTTACTTGCAAGAGGCAAAAAAAAAAAATAGCATTACAGTGAATGAACACAGTTTCTCAAGGAAATGAGAAATCGCTTCTTTGATTGAATATATGAAAGCTAAACTGGAAGCAATAATTAGATTAAATGGTGATGTAAACTGGAAAGGAGGCATTACTTCCTGCTCTGCACCAAATGTCTTACAGGTGTTGGCAGCCCCCACCAGCTCCGTAACTGGGGCTTTTTAACTGTCTCCACTCAACTACGTGCAAGTGATTGAAAACGGGAGTTTCACTGGGGCCCGGCACCAGGAGAACTTTTTGGTGAAATGAACTCTTAGTTCTCTGTTACCGGAAGTAAAATAAAAAACGGGATTCAATAGGAAAAAAAACTACAAAATATTATTCAAAGTCAAAAAATACAAATAAATGAATTTTTTTTTCTAGTAAAAGCCCAGTGATCAGAATGGCAGAATGACCAGAATGACAGAAATGACTGATGGCTTTGACATGCACTGCAGCAGCCAACTAGCCTGATACAGACTCTAGTGGCTCCCCTATGACTCCACCAGACTGGCCCTTGATGGGCCCCCACTACCTGATCAGAGGAAGGACCACTGTCCTTGGCCCCTCCCCCTTTGCCAGCCTATCCCTATGGGCCTCCATTGGGGCAAGCCAGCCGGATCTCATCTGGGCACCAATTCGTGCACTGGGCCTCTAGGCTTGTTTATAAATCAGAAGACTAAATATCATTAGGATGTTCCTATTAGCCAAAGGAATTTATCAGTTCAATGCCATCCTCATCAAAATCCCAGTGCCATTTTTTTGAAAACTCAAAAAGACCTTTGTAAAAGGTATATGTTATCTCAAAGGATATAAATAGTCTAAAAAATCTTGAAAAAACAGTCAGGAATTCTAAACATTTTGAGTTAAAAACATTTTATAATGTTATACTAATAAAAGATGGTGAGGAGGTCGAAGATGGCTGCTGAAAGAAATGCAGACTGCAAGAGAGTGTGTGAGTGAGAGAATGAAAGGAAAGTGTGTAGATATATGGGGAGTGTCTACTTGTGAATGAGGAACAGTTAAATTCCAAGGGACTGTTGGGGACTGTCAGACCAAGCTCCCCTGACCAGGCAGCCTCCAATGTTGCTGAAATCTCTCCCAGAGTGACCAGCTCTGCCACAGAAATCATGCCATCTTGAAGGGGAGAGTGGCTGTGATTGGAAGCCTAGCCTCACCTTCAATTGGGAACAATCAGGTACCTCCCAGGTCCCTACAATCGCAGCACCCAGGGACCAGCTGCAAACGCACAAACATTAGTCTTAAGCAATGTGAATACTCGAACATGGCTGACCTCTGCACCTCCTCACAGAAAGGTCAGATTTCGACCAGAGAAAGGTGAGGTCTGTGTTCCAGACTGGAGGGAGAAACATGTGTAGTGGGATCTAGAGGTTCAGAGGAAGTCTGTGCCCCACAAAATCTGCAGCCATTGGGGCCAGTGTAGTCTGTGAATGTGGATGGGGGTCCACACAGTTGCTGACAGAAAGGAACTGTAGACATTAACTCAGAGCTGAGCTGGGCACAAAAAAGCAGCCTGAAGCTTTACCAGTAAGCTGGCTGTGCTGTACAGAGACATGAGCAGAGTCACATGCAGTGCCCTGGCAAAAAAAGTCACAAAATCGAGCACTTACTCTGGCTCTTCTTTTCTCTCTAAATCCTTGCTTTTGAATACTAAGCACAGTACATAGGATCACCGAATTAAAAACACTCTCAGAGACTGCAGACAAAAGTTGTTTTTGTGGAACCTGGGGATCAGAGTGGGGGGAAAAAAGACCAGAAAACCAGCTTTGGAGGCAGTCCATACCCCCAAAACAGTATTAAGTGAAGCAGCTAAGACAAATTCTAAAATACTAGGTAGAGAGGACTTATAGCCTTAGATATTGATACAGAAACACTGCCACTTAAAGATTGAATCACAAATTGCCTCTTGTGTAAATACAGCCACAGGCAGGTTGAGAAAAAAGAAATATCACCTTGAAAACAGAATTGTGGTTTATGACATAGAGGAGCAATGGAATGCAGGAAACTTAAATACTTTCCTACCTGACAGGAAACAGGCCAAACAGAACAATAGAGGAATTGAATGACCTTCACCATCGCACATTTTTTAATTTTTATCTCTTAAAAAAACTAATATTCTTTCTTTTTTATCATTTGATTTTACTTTATAATTATTATATTTTTATTTTTAATCAGTATATTACTACTATTACTTTACTTTTTTAAAGTTTACTTTTATTTTCTCTTTATTTATTTTGTGATCAGTGCTATACATTCTATTTTCAATTTTCTTTTAGCATCATTTTACTCTATCTCAATTTTGCCTTTATTGACAACATTCTCTTCCTCACATTCCCCCCACCCCTTTTTAACTTCTTTATTGATTAAGGTATTACAGATATGTCCTCATCCCCCCATTACCCTCCCAATTCCATCCACTCATGCCCTCAACCCCTGTTGTCTGCGCCCATTGGTTAGGCTTATATGCACACATACAAGTGCTTTGGTTGATCTATCCTCTTACCCTCATCTTCCCCTACCTTCTTTCTGAGGTTTGATAGTCTGATCGATGCTTCACCAACTCTGGATCTGTTTTTGTTCATCAATATATGTTGTTCATTATATTCCATAAATGAGTGAGATCACATGACATTTATCTCTCACTGACTGGCATATTTCCCTTAGCATAATGCTCTCCAGTTCCATCCATGCTGTTACAAATGATAGGGATTCCTTTTTTTATAGCAGCATAGTATTCCATTAGGTAAATATACCACAGTTTTTTTAATCCACTCATTTACTGATGGGCACTTAGGCTGTTTCCAAATCTTAGCTATGGTGAATTATGCTTCTATGAGCATAGGGGTACATATATCCTTTCTGATTGGTGTTTCTAGCTTTAGGATATATTTCTAAAATGGAACTCCCATTTCACCCAGTGATCCCACTTTTTCAAGGAAACTCCATACTGTGGTTGCACTAGTCTGCATTCCCACCAGTAGTGTACAAGGGTTCCTTTTTTTCCGCCTCCTCGCCAACACTTGGCCTTTGTTGATTTGTTGATGAAAGCAATTCTGGCAGGTGTGAGATGGTACCTCATGGTTGTTTTGATTTGTCTCTCTCAGATGATTAGTGACTTTCAATATGTTTTCATATGTCCTTTGGCCTTCCTTCTGTTTTCTTTCAAAAAGTATCTACTTAAGTCCATTGCCCATTTTTTGATTGGGTTATCTTTCTTTTATTAAGTTGTATGAGTTCCTTGTAAATATTGGAGATTAAACACTTATTGGAGATAACACTGGCAAATATGTTCTTCCATGCAGTGGGTTTTCTTGCTGTTTTGTTGATGGTTTCTTTTGCTATGCAGAAGCTATTTATTTTATTTTGGTCCCATTTGTTTATTTTCCCTTTAGTTTCCATTTTCCTAGGAGCTGTGTCAGTGAAGAAATTCTTTCAGCATATGTCTGAGATTTTGCTGCCTGTGGAGTCCTCTAATATTGTTATGGTTTCCCATCTTCTGTTTAAGTCCTTTATCCATTTTGAGTTTATCTTTGTGTATGGTGTAAGTTGGTGGTCTAGTGTCATTTTTTGCATGTATCTGTCCAATTTTCCAAACGCCATTTATTGAATAGACTGTTTTGACTCCATTGTATGTTCATGCCTCCTTTGTTGAATATTAATTGGGCATATTGATTTGGGTTGATTTCTGGGTTCTCTATTCTATTCCTTTGATCTATTCTATTCTTGTGCTAGTACCAGGTAGTTTTGAGAACAGTGGCTTTATAATACAGCTTGATATCTGGTATTGAGATCCCACCTACTGTGTTCTTCTTTCTCAGGATCGCTACAGCTATCCAGGGTCTTTTTTTATTACTGATGGATTTTTGAAAAGTTTGTTCTAGGCCTGTAAAATATGCTGTTGGTATTTTAATGGGGATTGCATTGAATCTATAGGTTGCTTTGGGTAGTATGGACATTTTAATGATGTTGATCCTACCAATCCATGAAGCTGGCATGTCCTTCCATTTCTTTATGTCTTCCTCTATCTCTATTTTCATTGTCCTGTAGTTTTCCATGTATAGGTCTTTTACCTCCTTAGTCAAGTTTATTTCTAGGTATCTATATTTTTTTGATGTGATGGTAAATTGGATTGCTTTTTTAGTCTCTCTTTCATTACGTTCACTATTGGTGTATAGAAATGCCATAAATTTATTGGCATTAATTTCGTATCCTGCTACATTGCTGAATTAATGTATTAAGTCTAATAATTTTTTCATGGAGTCTTTAGGGTTTTCTATGTATAGTATCATGTTATCTGCAAATAAGGACAGTTTTACATCTTCTTTTCCAATTTGGATGCTTTTTATTTGTTCTTGTCTGATCAAAATGGCTAGTACTTCCAGTACTATGTTGAACAGGAGTGGTGAAAGTAGGCATCCCTGTCTTGTTCCTCTTCTTTGGGGAAATAGTTTGTTTTTGTCCATTGAGTATTATTGGCTGTGGGTTTGTCATATATGGCTTTTATTATGTTGAGATATGATCCTTATATTTCCACCTTAGCGTTATTATCAAGAAAGTGTGTTAGACTTTGTCAAATGCTTTTTCTGAGTTAATCGATATGACTGTGATTTTTATCTCTCAATTTGTTTATGTGATATATCACATTTATTGATTTGTGGATATTGTACCATCATTGCATCTCTGGGATAAATCCTACTTGGTCATGGTGTATGATCTTTTGGATGTACTGCTGGATCCGGATTTGCTAGAATTTTGTTGAGGATTTTGGCATCTATGTTCATGAGAGATATTGGCCTGTAGTTCTCTTTCATTGTGTTGCCTTTATCTGGTTTTGGTATTAGGGTCATGCTGTCTTCATAGAATGAGCTTGAAAGTGTTCCTTCCTCTAGAATTTTTTGGAATAGTCTGAGAAGAATAGGTTCTATTTGTTTCTTGAATGTTTGATATAACTCCCCGGTGAAGCCATCTGGTCCCAGGTTTTTGTTTGCTGGGAGGTTTTCTTCCATAGTTATTGGCCTATTGAGATTTTTAGAATCTTCCTGATTCAGTTCAGGAACTTTGTATTTTTCTGGGAATATGTCCATCTCCTCCAGGTTTCCTAGTTTGTTGGAATAGAGTTGTTCATAGTATTTTTTTTTTAACAATCCTTTGTATTTCTGTGGGGTCTGTTGTAACTCTCCTCTTTTATTTCTGATTTTGTATATTTGTGTCCTCTCTCTTTGTTCTTGGTGAGCCTGGCTAGAATTCATCAATCTTGTTTATCCTTTCAAACAACCAGCTCTTGGTTTTATTGATCTTC
>PVJC01054437.1:0-10512 GCA_004026665.1 Murina feae | reverse complement strand
GGGGCAAGAGTTGTTTCAGTGGAGCTTTTATGCTCACTGCATCTGCCCCGAGTGTGTTCCTTGTGGATCTGTTTTGTTTAGGTTAGTCCCTCTCTGGCCACTGGGTGAGGCTGGCTCCTGTATCTTTAAGGAGGTGTTGCTGCAGAAGCCTCTGACGCACTTGGGAGGGGCGGGGCCTCAGGGAGTTCGCCGGGCGGGGTGGAGCAAATAGCTATGGCGCTTCTCAGCCCTGTGCTGAGAGACACCAGGTCTCTGTGTCCCGCGTAATTGCTGTAAGCAATGCTGAGAGAAATCCACTTTGAATTTCCTCCCGGTGCCAGTCAGTCCCCCTTCTCTGGGTGTCTGTGGGACCTCAGAAACTCGCCTGGAACTGGAGTTCAGAGCCACTGGGAGCTTGTGGCTCTCTCCATTTTGGAAAAGAACCGCGACCTCCGGTACCAGCCCTTCCCCGAGCTCGTGCGCGCGCCTCCGTACCTCTGTACTTTGCTTCCGCTGCTCCTCTGAGTCTCAGACTCTTCTCTAGTTGTAGGATTTTCACTCAGCCAGCCGTTCTGTGGGTGCGAGTGGTGTCCGTGTGTTCTTTTCGTGGTTTTTCTGAAATAGTTGTTCACAGCTGCATATACGGTGTCTACCCTATGCCGCCATCTTGTTTCTCTGATAGAAAGTTTTTAAGTGCAGTCCATTAGGAAGATCAATATGCTGTATTGTCGGCCGGCCACATGTATTGAAGCGAGTGTATTGAGGCAGTCTTATGGTTTGGCACACCATTCATCTGCTGCAGATGTTCTCGAACATTGTTTACGTGTAAAAATGTCGTTATGAGATAGCAGCGGGGGGCAGGGCAGGAGGATCCACAGCCTGAAGAGGCTCATTGCCCGAGCCGTGAACTATTCCTTCCACGTTTGCTCAGAAGCTCTCATGCTTGGCCCGGGGGTTTTCAGGATTTGGGCCGGAGTCAGTTTTCCTGGACTGCGCCAAGGTAGGGCTTTCCAAGGGGCGGTTACCTCAGTAGCGTAGTGTCTTGCAGTCAACAGAATGGGTCGTACAGCTGTCTCCCTTAGAGTCCTTAGCGTACTCGGCGACATGCATATGACCCCTCTTTGGTTTTGAAACTACATCATTTATTGTTTTTTGTGTAGCAAGGTGATCAGTGAGTCTCCTGGGGCCGGAGTTTCCAGCCTGGGTTTACAGAACCACTTGGGCGTTTGTTAATGTGGCTCTAGGCCTCACATTCTGGTGCAGGAAGTTTGGAGTGAGTCAGTCTGGCAGTTTATTTAAGTCTAGTTAACATCCATCACCACACATAGTTATAAGATTTTTTTTTCTTGTGATGGGAGCTAAGATCTACTCTCTTAGCGACTCTCAGACATACAATACAGTATTATTAACTAGTCTCTATACAATACAGTATTACTAGTCACCAGACCATACATTATATCCCCAAGACTTATTTACTTTATAACCGGAAGTTTGCATCGTTTGAAGGTGGTCAAATCTACCAGTATTTTATGCTTAGATAATTTTATATTTTGTTCATGAAATTCTTCCTACCCTGAGGTCTTAAGATAGTTTTTCTTTTTTTTTTTTTCAAAATATATTTTATTGATTTTTTACAGAAAGAAATAGAGAGTTAGAAGCATCAATTAGAGAGAAACATCCATCAGCTGCCTTCTGCACACCTCTCACTGGGGATGTGCCCGCAACCGAGGTACATGCCCTTGACCGGAATTGAACATGGGACCCCTGAGTCCATAGGCCGACACTCTACCCACTGAGCCAAACGGGTTAGGGCAAGATAGTTTTTCTTCTAAAGTTTAGAGTTTCGTCTTTCACGTGGTAGCCTTGAATCCATCTGTCATTGATTTTTGTGAATGAGGTAGGGATCCCATTTCAATTTTTTTTTTAAAAATCAAATTTTCTAGCAGCTTTTACTAAATATGTGTATCCCTTCCCCCCAGGAGTCTTTACTATCACCCCTTCTTATAACAAGTTTCCATACATGTATCCATTTGTTTGAGGGGTCTTTTTTCCTGGTCCTTGGATCTATTGGACCTGTTGGATCTGTACTATTCTGGGTAATTATTGTTGCTTTATAATAAATCTTGATATCTGGTCAGGCAAGTCATATCTTTTTTGGCCACTTGGCTCTTCCATATAAATTTTAGATTTAAGTTCTTTTAAAATCTCTATTAAAATTTTCATTGGAATGTTATTTAAATTGCATGATAAATTTATAGAGAGAACAGATCTTTATGGATTTGAGTCTTCCTGTCCGTGGCATATATCTACATTTATTGATTTCCTTTAATGTCATTCTGTAAAGTCTTATAATTATTTTTCAAAAAAGTTATGCACAGCCCAGCTGGTGTGGCTCATTGGTTGAGTGTTGGCCTATGAACCAGGAGGTCATGGTTTGATTCCCACCCCTGGTTGCAGACTCAATCCCTAGTGGGGAACATACAGGAGGCAGCCAATCAGTGATCAGTGATTCTCTCTCATCATTGATCTCTCTCTCTCTCTCTCTCTCTCTCTGTCTCTCTCTTCCTCTCTGAAATCAATAATCCTATATAATAAAAGGGTAATATGCAAATTAACCCTAACAGCAGAACCATGGGGAATGACTGGTCACTATGACACACACTAATCACCAGGGGGCAGATGCTCAATGCAGGAGCTGCCCCTGGTGGTCAGTGCACTCCCACAGGGGGAGCTCTGCTCAGCCACAAGCCAGGCTGATGGCTGCCAGTACATCGGTGGTGGTGGGAGCCTCTCCTGCCTCCTCAGCAGCGCTAAGGATGTCCAACTGCAGCTTAGGCCTGCTCCTCACTAACAAGTGGACATTCCCCCGAGGGCCCCTGGGCTGCCACAGGCATGTCTGATTGCTAACTTAGGCCCGATCCTCCCAGGAGCGGGCCTAAGCCAGCAGGTGGACATCTCCTGAGGGGTCCCAGATTGCGAGAGGACACAGGCCGGGCCGAGGGACTCCCCAAATATTTGTGCACCGGGCCTCTAGTATATATTTATATATAAAAAAAGTTGTATACATTTTTTCTTAAATTTATTCCTAAGTATTTTATGTATATTTTTGCTGCCGGTGTGTAAAAATGCAGTCAATGGGATATTTATATCCAGCCACCAGCTCTTACTAACTTTAATAATGTATCAGTGGATTCTTTTGAAATTTTTATGTAGAAAGTTACCATCTGTAAGTAATGATAGTTTTATTCTCTTCCTTATATTTTTAAATTCTTTTTTCTTATCTTACCTCACTGGCTAGGACCACCAGTAAAATGTTAGAAACAACTCTGCACATTCTAGTTTTAAACATAATGTTTATAACTCTCACTTCTAAGATTAGTATTGATTGTTTTTGTTTCAGATATCCTTTGGCAAGCAAGTTAAGGAAATTCTATTCCTAGTTTGATAAGAGGTTCTTTTGTAGCCATTAACTAACTGTTAAATTTTGTCTTATTCTTTTTCTGCTTTTGAGCTGATCAAATAATTTTTTCTTTATTCCGTTACAGAGAAAAAGTAAATTTATAGATTTTTTTAATGTTGTATTCCTATGAGAAGCCCAGCGTGGCAGTGATTTATTGTTATTAACTTCACTGGCTTGTTTTGCTCATATTTTGTATCAGTTGTTGAATCTATGTTCTTGAGGGAGACTGGCCTGTATCCTCCCCCACGACATGAAAATGAAAACTAGCTTCATAGGATGATTTAGGGGATGTTCCTTCTTCTCTCCTCTTCGGGAGTGTGTATAAGTTGGTAGCGTTGTAGTTTGTGAAAGCTTAGTAGAACTAGATAAAATCATTTTTGTCCCCCCTTTAACATTTTTATGATTATAGGACTAAGATTATCTATAGCTTTCTGAGTCAGTTTTATTTGGTTATATTTTCTGGGAATTCACCCATTTTGTCTTGTTTCAAATACATTAAAGTTGTTAGTATTTTTTTTTTCTGATTGTTACTCTATTTGGAATTGTCTCATTTTGTTACGTTTTTAGTGTGTATCATATGAGGCTGACTTAAAATTTAGTCTGTTGATCTTTTTACTGGTAGGTTTGGATTTATTAGGATTTTAAATAGTTTTTTAAAAATTGTTTATTTGAGAGAGAAAAAGGGGAGAGAGAAACATCGATTTGTTGTTCCACTTATTTATGCATTCATTGTTGATTCATTGGTGTATCGGGATCATGCTCTAACCAACTGAACTACCTAGACAGGACAGTACAGTTTTTACTGTCTTAATGTTATTTGTCTTTAAAGTTTTTTTTCTGTATTCTTCTTGCTTTTAAAAAAATTAAGATTAAAAATTTCTTCATTCAATTTTTCTTTCTTCCTACTAGTTGGATTTAGGTATCCTATTTCTGTTCTTTTGATGGCCAACCTTGCAGTTGACCAGCATACTTAGGAAAATCTAAAGTAAATAGCTATCTTACTTCCCTGCAAAATTATACACCAACCTTAGGACTCTGAGCAACAATCACCTTCTTCCTTTCTTACATGCGTAGGACTTTTATGATCATGTTTGACACCACAAATTAGATGTTTGTGTGTGTGTGTGAGTGTGTGTGTTTTTATACAGACAACATTGTGTTTAGATTTATATTTTTACTTGCCAAGTTTTTGGTGGTTTGTCCCCCACCATTCCTTCCTTCTGGAATTAAGTCCTTCCTTCTCGAATTATTTCCTTCCTCATTGAAGTACACTGTTTAGATGATCTTTTAATGAAGGCCTTTTGGGTGAGTTTCGGAATCTCTAGCATGTCACTAAAGATGTTTCCTTCAGTTTTTAAACTAAATTTTTGTCACTTATGAACATGTCCAGGTAGTCTTGAACTCCGTCTATGGTTCTATCCAAGATGAATGATAAGGACAACAAAGGATCTGAACTGTAGGAAACGATTGTAGATATAACACTTTATCCCTTGAATTGGTCAGGGTTTTAAGTTGTCTTTATAACCAATAATATAACCAGAGGGAGTCTCTGAAATGAAGACTTTTTATTTCAGATTAGTCCAGTTCCTTGAGGCTGCCTCAGAGCCATATAAATGGTTATTGGAGCTCCGGATCCGGAAGCTTTGATCCCCAAGATTGGACTTAGCTCACATCATCATGTTTTCTGTTACAGCTCAGAGAGTGGCAACAGTGTAAAAAGGCTGAAATCGGACCCTGACCCAGATGACAAGAATCAAGGTGGGTGGCAGCTTTCACTTCGTTCTTTACTCATAATACTACGTAGTAAAGGGCTGGAATGCATTGCACTAGGGATGGCTGCGTTTATCTCTAAGCAGGCCTACCTAAGCTTAATTTACCAGTGTTTTGTTGTTGTTTTTTTAACCAGGCAGGATTTATACCCAAAAGTATGTCAGCTGCCCTGCAAAGTGCTATGTTAGAAACCCGTGGAACTGATTGGTGGCCATTGTGCTCCCTAGGAGTGCACACACAGCCAGAGCCCTGGTCCTATCACCTCTTCTCACAAAGGGTTTTTCTCTGTTTTCCCCAAATGTCAAGTTTCTTGATTTCACCTGGCCTGCTACCAGTGAGCGGTAGAATGCCTGGCTCCTGCTGATGGGTGGATTGGAGTGAGCCTAGTTTTAGGACAGTTTCCAGGACTCCATTTCTTTGGGGGTTACTTTCATGTGATCAGATCTGACACTGCATTAAGTGGCACAGTTGAAAGTGAAGATGAGTGTATCCTGGGTGCTGGACCAAGAGTGGGAAATTCAAGAGTGTTTTCAGTTCTACCTCTGACTCCCCGTGGGATTGAGAGTCTGAGCGAAACTCAGTGGGTCATCCATAAAACAGGGCTGAATTTATTTTCTCACTCAAAAAAATAATGGATATTTTAAAATATATATCTACTGAGCACTGGTAATGGCCAACTGTTGCCGATACCTTTTGCTGTATAATCAACTTAAAAAAATTTTTTTTTATTGATTTCAGAGAGGAAGGGAGGGGCGGAAAGAGAGAGACATATCAATGATGACAGAAAATCATCAGTCGGGTGCCTCCTGCATGGCCCACACTGGGGATGGAGCCTGCACCCCAGGCGTGTGCCCTGACTGGGAATCTGACTGTGGCCTCCTGGTTCGTGGGTTGATGCCCAGTCACTGAGCCACACTGGCCAGGCTCTTCATTCCTTTTTCAGGCTGTCTAGTATTCCATCAGAGGGCTTTACATAGTGTATTTATCCTGTTTTTTTATTGATGAACATTTAGATAGCTTCCATTTTTCACTTTTATGATGTTGTATTAAATAATCCTATACATGCATCGTTTTTCATATTCACAAATATCAGGTTAAATGCATGGAGTTACTAGGTCAAAAGGAATAAACTGGCTGTTAAATAGCGTAAGTATATACTATATATACTTCGTGGGAATCTTAAACATACCTCAGCCAGGTAATTCACAGGTCTGCATCTGGTGCTAGGAAGTATTTGCATGCGTCAGTGGAAAGGAAAACTGTGTGGGGTCTTTTCAGGGAGGCACACATGTGTTCAGAGCCATCTTTTTTGGCATTCTAAATGCCTTCTTCCTCCCCCTTCCGTTCGTACAGCAGAAGCAGGGCAAGAAATACCTTCTTTAGCTAGGAGCTGAGGCCACACAGGAGGAAGGTCTGCAGGGTCTTGTCCTCAGCAGTAGGAGGATTTGTCCCCCAGAAGATAGTTCTGGGGCCCCCGGGGAGAGCCAGGCTTCCCCCACCGGAGCTTTTGGGCTTCAGTGCTGCACAGAATGCACACGCTGACCCCATCTCCTCGCAAGCCACGCAGCTGTCTGAGTCCCAAGCACATTCCGTTAGTAATTTTCAGTGTTAATTTGCTGTGACAATGTAGTCCTGCAATTGCAGAAGTTGGCAGGAAACGTCTCCAAGCGAGTGAGATCAGAGGGCACTATTTTGTTCCCTTTGAACAGTTAACTGCTTTTGGAATGAAATTTGTCAGAGTCGCAGTCCCTTTTCTTTCTTGAAACCTCCTAGATAATTGGGAGGTTTGCTCTCTTGGCTTAAACTCTGCTGACGCCACGGAGTTCTAGATCTTTGGTTGCCTTTCTGTGGCTGCCATCCACCCTTCCCTTCGGCCAGCTCTGGTCCTCACAGGTCCTCTGGACTTGTCCTTCTTTTCTATCTAAGAAAGTCACCCTGAAATACTTAATAAAATGTTGCATCTCACTGAGCAGCTATTTTTCTTAGTAACCGACTCATATCCTATATATTTTTCTAACAGAATACTGAAAGTACATTGTATATGTAACTTAACACGGTAAATGTTCAAATTGTGAATGGCACACAGTATAATGTCATGTCCACTCCCCACCATTTTTACCAACCCCCAGAGAAAAAGATTTTTGCCATTTGCAGTGAAACGCTTCCATGCCTTGAACACATTCGTCTGCATTCTCACACATTGTGGGCACTGGCCCGCTCTGTGCCAGGCCCTGCGCTGTGTGCCCAGGGGATGGCCTGGTGAAGAAAGAACCCTTGTCCTCTGGAGACTCATGGGTAGAGGAGAGTACAGACAAGCAATCCCTGTTGTCTCTAGGACTGCCCAGTCGTCCCAGCCCTCCTAGCTGTAATACTGGGATGCCTGTGGTCACAGAAACGTGGGACTGTTCCTCCCTAATTTAAGTGGCCCAGGATGCTCTCTGGATTTTTGCATTTACTTTTTAAAAAATTTGTCTGAATAGGTAGTATATGCACATAATAGAAAATTCTAAAGGGACAAAGGAGTGTGGAGTAGAAAGTTGTCTCTCCTGTTTCCCAACCACTGAGTTTTTTTTCCCCCAGAGCAGCCCATTACCAGTGTTTAATGTCTTTTTTTCAGACATTGTCATGCATAAACCTGGGCATGTCCCACCACACACACACACACATTATAACTTAAATGCACCCTTGTCTTTTTCACTTAGCACAGTGTCTTGTAAACCATTTAATACCAGTAAACAGATGTTTACTCTTTGATGACTAAATAGTAGTCCATTGCTTAAATGATCCCCTGTTGGTGGACATTTCGATCATCTGCAGACTTGCTGCTGTCAGCAGTGCTAAAGGAAATGTTCTCGTAGGAATATCATGTAAGTTTGAAGGACATTGCTAAACTGCCCTAGCCCCCGCCCCCAGCAATATATAAAGATGACTGTTCCCCATACTTTCCTTTCTTATATATTTTTTATTCTCCTGTGTTAAAAATTCATCTGTTCCTTTTTCTGTGACTGTTCATGTCTTTTGTCCACTTTTCTATTTGGTTATTGGTTGGTTGGTTTCAGGAGAACTCTATATCTTGAAAGTTTTTGTGACATTTGTTACAGATATTTGCCTCTACTTTCTTGTGGCTTTATGTCCATCTCTGCAGTTATTGTCAGCTCTCATTCCACTTTTCTGCAACTCTCTGTTTTAACGCTGCCTATCTTAGCAGTTTTCCCAGTTATTAGACCTTCCGGTAAGATAAGGAGATATATTCTAGTCCTGAGCTCTGTGTCGGGGCATTTGCGATCTCTCTTAGCTTTTCAATGTTAATTCTTGCTTACCTCTGATTTTATATACTAGGAACCATGCATCCTTTTGGTGTTTAATGAGCTGTTAGTTCAGGCTTTGTTAAGACAAACCCTGGAAGATAGTATGCTTGTCAGTTGAGACGGTGAAGTTTGAACTCCAGCTCTTCCTCTGCAGCAAAGAGCTCAGGAATCCTTTTAGTACATGATTTTTTGATTCAGATTTAGTTTAACATTTTCTCCTTTAAGCGGCCTTTAGCCTAGCAGGTCATTTGACCTCCCTCACCAGTAAACTGAGGGGTAAAACTTGCATGGCAGGTTGTTGTAAAGGCTAAGGGAGGCTGGAAACATTTAGAAGGAAGGAGGAGGAGTGGACCTCTCAACTTTTCCTTTAATCTTTAAGGCCTGTGTTCTCTAGATGAGGCTTTCTGCCACTGAGGTGGCAGTGTAATGGGGTGTCCTGGGGCGGAGGAGCCTCGGCCTACTTGGTGACATTCCCCGCTCCGGCTGTGGCTTCCGCTCTCAGATGTAAGGGAGGAGGTGAGCTAGAGGGTGAGGGTGACAGCAGTGTCGCCGGCACAGGGTGGTTTTGAGGCTTCCATGGTGAGGCCCTTGGCACAGTGCCTGGCACATGGAAGAGGGTGATGAAGCTAAAGTCCTCCCTCCTCCTCTGCAGAAGCCTCATCTTGCGTTGCCCTTGGAAGCACGTCCCTGAGTGGCCCTTCCATCCACTGCCCCTCGGCTGCGGTCTGTATCGGCATCCTCCCAGGCCTGGGCGCCTACTCCGGGAGCAGCGACTCCGAGTCCAGCTCGGACAGCGAAGGCACCATCAACGCCACTGGCAAGATCGTCTCCTCCATCTTCCGAACCAACAGCTTCCTCGAGGCCCCCTAGCTTCTGTGTCCTTATCCAGGGAGCTCCTCCCCACGAGTAGACAGATGGCTCATCTGCCTGCAGGCATCGCCTCCCTCAGAAAACTTCTTTGCCTGCTTCCTGTGCACCACGTGACGTTTCTAACCTCGTCTAAAAATGTGCCAGCACCCACCTGTGTTTGGTTTCTCTTTCCACTCCGGTGCAGATGCCCAGTCCAGCCCCTGCCTCTCTCCTCACTGATGTGTGGGGTGGGGGTCAGGGCCCGGCAAAAACCCCACTGAAAACGCCCTGGGAAGACAGGACAGCTGGCTGGGACAGGGTTTGGGTTCTGTTGCTTTCTTGTGGTTTTATTTTTTGTTTTGTTTTGTTTTTTGTTTTTTTTCCTTACTGAACAGCACAGGGAAGCAAGGGCCATTCTTGGACAGGTATTCTTTTAAACATTCTCTCCTAGATGAACACAGTGTTTGGTGGCACTGCATCGTGGAGATGCGGACGGAGAGAACTGGTCCAGGTAATGAACTGGCGCACTCCCCTGGAACTAACCAGTTCTTGATGTTGTGTGACTAAGATTAAAAACTACATCTGCAGGGGGTGTCACTTCGCACTCGTCTTTCACTGTGAGGTGTTTTCTTACTCTGAGAAAACAGTCCTTCTCCTCCCTTTATCCCATTTAAAACTAAGCCTTAGCCTGGCTGGTGTGGCACAGTGGTGAAAGTCAGCCTATGAACCAGGAGGTCACAGTTCACTTCCTGATGATGGCACATGCCTGGGTTGTGGGCTTGATCCCCAGTGTGGGGCATATAGGAGGCAGCCGATCAATGGTTCTTTCTCATCATTGATGTTTTTTATCTCCTTCTCCCTCTCCCTTCTTTTTTGAAATTAATAAAAATGTATTTTAAAAGGAAGGGGGGAAAAAAAGACTAACCCTTAGAGAAACAGACATAGGCCTTATTTTATCAGAACCAGAAATCACAAGTGCTGATAGGTCTGTGGACAAGATGGCTTCGTTTTGGTGGCTCCTGGGTTCCTGTGGGACCCGCCCGCATATTCTGACTATGCTCTGTATTCTGTCGAGGTTCCTCTTGGGTTGATACCTTTATAGTTGTGGCTTCTACCTCTGTGTCTAGCTTAGAGGTGCTGCCCTGA
>PVJC01054436.1:0-10501 GCA_004026665.1 Murina feae | reverse complement strand
TTCAAAAACAACATTTATTGAATGCGCTAGGAACTGTGTTTGTCTCATAACATGTATAATTTCAGTAAAATTTTACCAAAACCTTACGGGGTAGGGTATTATCATTATATGCACTTTACAAAAGAAAAACTTTTGGGTCAGAGAACATGACTTACTCATGACCATGCAGTTGAGAAGTGGTACATTCAGGATGAGGTCAAATCTCTGACTCCATATAATATAAAAATTTCAAGTATTTTATATTCCAGAGATGATTCTGCCTGTAATTTAATTTGAATAGGTGCACAAGATGAAAAGAAACTATTACAAATGCTTTCCTCAGAAAAACTTCTAATCTTGAAAATACTTACTTTAATAGCCTTATGCAGGCTACATAATAAAAAAAGTAGGGAGAATGCCATGACTAGTTTATAGAGTAAAATTTATTAATTTACATAATATAGATGGATGGGATATTTTGGTTAAGATAAAATAAAATATTTTAATTAAAATAAAATGAAGAGCAGTATTTCCATGAGCCAGTACATGAACATTCTGAGGTCCTTCTCTAACAATCAGGAAGAAAGAATGAAGGCTATGATCCCCTTCACAGCAGCTTTTTAGAGGGGCAGAATTTATTTCTACCCTTCTTATACATTTTATGTGTTAATTTATTTTTATCATCAAACTTTGGTTTCATACCTGTTCTCTTTCCATTCAATTACTGTTTAATGCTGTACCTAATTTAAAAAAAAAATTCTTTGTCATGTTGCATATTTGTGATCCACTTCTAACAAAATCTAGTGAAATATCTAGGCTCTAATGAATTATCTAGGCTCTGCTAAGATGAGAACTGGTTGGTGAATTAGAAAAAAAAGGTATGATAAAGACATTGGTGTTGTTATGGGTCTTTCATGTGGATACTTTGACTTTTGGCTACTCTCAGAGGATTTGTAGAGGAAGTGAGATATTTCCAAATCACATTGAAAGCTTTATATCAGAGAGAAAATAGTGGTTTCCTTGGTTAATAATTCAGTAGATGAAGATGATTTCCAATATTTTAAAACCGAAAAACAAAAACAAAAACATGGAATAACAAGGCAATGGGAAATAGTTTTAACCAGTATAATATTAGAAACTGTTGTAGAATAATTTTAATTTAAGACATGTAATATATGTAAGAAACAATATCCAATGAGTTTTTGTTTTTAGACTAGGGCTGTGGTTGAAAAAATAGAGAAATAATACACAAAATATGAAGAGGAAAGTTTGCAGGCTAATTATCGACCAAGAAAGACAATGCAGTGAAGTGAGTCTAATCTTTGCTCTTCTCCAGGAATAATTTTAGACATCAAAAGCCTAGATAGATTGTCCAACAACTATGCTGTACACCTGAAACGAATCTATATATATATATAAGGCTAATATGCAAAGTATCCTCTCAGGAGTTTGATCGCTTGCTATGATGTGCACTGACCACCAGGAGGTGGCATGGAACAAAGGAAGGCCCCAGCTAGCAGCCAGCAGCCAGGGAAGGAAGGCCCAGCCAGTTGCCAGAAAACCTCAATCAGCCATGATTGCTGGCCAGGCCTAGGGACCCTACCGGTACACAAATTTTGTGCACTAAGCCTCTAGTCTATATAATAAAAGCCTAAGCAACCGTTATAGCAGAATGACCAGAATGACCAGTCGCTATGATGTGCACTGACCACCAGGGGGCAGATGCTCAATGTAGGAACTGCCCCCTGGTGGTCACTGCGTTTCCATAGGGGGAGTGCCACTCAGCTACAACCCGGGCTAATGGCTGGCCACCTCTGCAGCAGCATTAAGGAGCAGTGAGCAGCCAGGTGGTAAGGAGCAAGGGGTCCCAGACTTCAAGACAGATGTCCAACTGCCAGCTTATGCCCAATCCCTGTGGACATCCCCCGAGGAGTCCCGGGCTACAAGAGGGCACAGGCTGGGCTGAGGGACCTCCCAGTCCCCGTGGATGAATTTCGTGCACTGGGTTTGTAGTATAAAATAATACTGAATGCAAACTATAATTGAAACATATTCCTTTGAATAAGTCAAATGTCTTTTGCCTGCTTGTCCTTAGAAACATGAAAGATTGGGAGAGGGAGAAGAGAGAGAGAGTTAGAGATTGAGACTATAGGGTAATTAATTTTTTGGGGGGTTGTGATCCATACTTAATGGAGAGAAAGTAATGCAGAGCTGGAAGATTGCACAGATAATGGCTCGATTTATTAAAATGGGCTATAGGAAAGAAGGCTGGGGAAAACGGATAAGACATATGGATTAGAGAAACAAAACCAGGAGTCATTTATTTATTTAGTCAACAAATATCTATGGAATACCTACTATGTGCCAGGTACATCTTAGGGAGCAATATTATCTTTTCTCTGTAACTTAAGTGTAGATCACTACACTAATTTTTTCACATCCCCTCATTTACTCCTTGTCAATTCTCTCCTTGTCCTTCTCTTGTTAAAGAGAAAAGGTTCATCAATAGCTCAAAACTTGAAATTAATGGGTCACATTCTACTGTGGGCAAAGCCACTGTATTAAGGTGAGTGGTATTATGTGTGGACATGCCCTCTTCTTTCATCCACTTCCTGAATGGGTTTAGACTGTCAAGGACTGTCCCCTTGTGTGGAGTAGGAGAAGGTACTTCCTTTCTTTGCTCTGTCTTCCCCAGGGGTCAGGTAGGGACTACAGGCCAGCTCAGAGTAAAGCTTTTGAGTTAAGCTTGCTCTTTCTGTGGCTTGTATTTCTGTTTTTCTGTGTTGTCTCTGTTCCTGTGTTATCTCTTGGTTTCCGTCTCTGTGTTGGGGCTGGCAAAGCTGGCCTCTGGGTTTTGTCCATGTGGATAGTTGTATAAGTGAATTTGGGGTCATCCATTACTCACTCTAAGCATAGCTGTGTCCCAAAGCTCAAGGCTGAGAAGTAGAAGAGCCCCCTGTGACCTTGAGCCTGAGCTGTGTTTCCCAGTCCAGCTTTTACTAGAGTTCTGCTTCACTAATCCTATCTAATAATAGAGTGATATGCAAATTAGGTGTCACTCTGTCACAAAGATGGCCGCTCCCATAGCCACAAGATGGCAGTGCCCCGTCTGGCTCAGCCCTGCCACTGAAGTGGTCAGGCCTGTTAGCCAGGCAGGTGGCGGGGGAGGTGGAGGGCCTGAGGGGTGGAACAGGTTATCAGAGGGGGCTGGGGTCCCCTGCCCAGGCCAGAGGCCTTCTCCGGAGGTCTCAGGCATGGGCAAGGGCAGAGCCAGTGTTCAGAGGGGGCAGGGGAAGAACCGGTGATCAGAGGAGTATGAGGGTGCCCTACTCAGGCACAAGGCCTGGGCCAGAGGCTTCAGGCCTTGGCAGCAGCAAGGCCGAAGATCACAGGGGCCTGGGCTCCGCAGAGCCAGCGATCAGAGGGGCAGGAGAGGAGCCTGCGATTGCAGGAGTCTGAGCCCCAGTGGAGCCGGCAAAGCAAGGGTCTGGGGGTCCCCTTCCCAGGCCTGCAGCCTTGGCCAGAGGCTGCCAGTGGGTCAAGGGCAGAGCAGGTGATGGCAGGGGGCAGGATCAGAGCTGGTGATCGCAGAGGCCTAGGCTCTGTGAAGCCAGTGATTGGAGGGGTTTGGGGGTCTTCTGCCCAGGCCTGCATCCTCGGCCAGAGGTTATAGGCCTGGGCAGGGGCAGAGCAGGGATTAGAGGGGCAGGGGTGGAGCCGGTGATGGGAGTAAACTAGAGGAAACACCTTTTCTGACCACTCATTGGCTAAGCTCCCTGTATGCCACTGGTAATATTCTTAGTAACTTGGGTAATAAGAATCCAAAAAGGTGATCTAGGGTTTTTCCACCACACTCCTGGAGAAAAAATATGAAGGTCCACTGCTGGAGGGCTAAGCAATATATCCTGCCCTAGCTGGTTTGGCTCAGTGCATAATGCCTCAGCCTGATGACTGCAGTGTCTGGGTTCAATTGTGACCAAGGGCATGTACCTAGGTTGCAGGCTTCTCCCTGGCAGGGCCCAGGTCAGGGCATATGCAGGAGGCAACCAATCAAAGTGTTCCTCTCACTTTGATGTTTCTCTCTGTTTTTCCCTTCTCTTCCACATTCTCTAAAAATCAATGGAAACATATCCTCAGGTGAGGATAAAGAAAGAAATGTCATATCCTATGAAAGACACATCTTGAAAATGCCTAAAGAAAGTTTTTTCATGGTGAAGGGACTGTAGTGTTGATGAAAACACCTTGGTGGCTGCAGTGACTGGCAGTGGCTGCAGGAGCAGGGTGATGGGGCTGGTGGCTTCCCCTGATTAGCCTGTTTGCCTCCCACAAAGGGAGGCCAGACTGCGGCCTAGGCCCCCTCCCCAAGGGGAGCAGGGAGTGGGCCTAAGCTGCCAGTAGGACACCCCCTGAGGTTTCCCAGTATGTGAGAGGGGGCAAGCTGGGCTGAAGAACACCCCCCTCCAGTGCACAAATTTTGTGCACTGGGCCCCTAGGTTCATTAATAAATAGCATGTTTTACTGGGCCAGTGATCTTTGTGTGCATGATTCACTCACTAGGCCTCAAGGCAGGGGTGGGGAACATTCAGCCACATAGGGCCTGCAAAATCATTTGGTCTGGCCCTGCCAAGGCATTAGGGGTGAGTTAATTAAATATTTGACCAAACATAGCAGGCTAATTTTTAAATTGATAATTTTGTATGACCCACACATCTCTCTCTATAAAAGCCTAAGCAACTGAATGACCAAATGACCAAACAAAATGACTGGTTGCTATGGCATGCACTGACCACTGGGTGCAGATGCATAATGCAGGAGCTGCCCCCTGGTGGTCAGTGCACTCCCACAGTGGGAGTGCCACTCAGCTGACCGACCCTTTCCGGTGGCTTACCAGCCCAGTGGCAGCCACATTCACTCCCTCAGTAGTCCTTCAGGTCCAATCTCCAGAGACTGGGCCGGGCACTGATGGACCGGTGCCACAGGAGTGATCCCAACAGTGCCACCAGCCTCCTGGAAGCTGGCTTTGGGCACCATGGTGGCTTCCCCTTTTTAGATGCTTGGCAAGGAAGGAACTATATAAAAGCGGCTGCCAGTTGGCTCCCCACAACTGGTGCCAACGTCATTGGGACATATCCAGATCCCGGCCAACAAGGTATTTCACCACCTGCCCAGAGGGTCAGTCCCATTTCGACCCTCCCCTCTCTTTCCCCCTACCGCTCTCAGGATGACTGGTGAGCACTGCTGTGGTGCACACGAGGCTCTCCAGATCAGGACTGACTGGGCACGAGCCCACAGCAGGCACAGTGGGGCCAGGATGAGCGAGAGCAGCAGGCAGGAGCTGCACGTGGCATTAGACTGCCCATTTCCACCCAGTCCCATAGGCCACTCCGAGAGACCCCACCCATGCATGAATTGGTGCACTGGGCCTCTAGTTATGTAATAAATATCCAAATCTCCTTTGGCAGAAAAAAGGTTCCCCACCCCTGCCTTAAGGAAAGAAGGAGAAAATGACAATTTAATGCAAGTCCAAGGGCATTTAAATAACCTATAGGATACCTGAAGCCTTGGAAGTAAGTAGATCAACCAGGGATCGTATATAAAATGAGAAAAGAGGGAAGAAGATGACAGAATTTTAGGAAAAAAATAGAACATTCAAGGGACAAGTGTTACATTATATAACTGACTCTACTGTGAATGATGAATGAGGGGAAAAGTCAGATGGAAATGTGTTGATAGTGACCATGTGCACACTGATACCACAAGGTTTTATTATTATCTCATTTTCACTTTTGTGCATCCTGCCCCCTCCCCCCCATCTTAACAACGAGCAGTAGCCACATTTATAATAATGTTAAAACACTTAGAGAAAATAAGAGGAGAAAGAGCTGAGTGGCATGATTTAAGCAGAAAAAAACCCTTGGAGGAATAAAGATGTTAGCGGACTCTAAAATACTGATGTCTGTCTATGGTCTCAGGAAAGAGGCATTGTCCTTCCGCCTTGGGCTGGGACAAGCCAACCCACTCAATGGCATGTGCATTATCTGTGGACTGGTTTTCACATGCATGAACCAAATGTGGGTCTTGAGAAAATTCATGTTGTAAGAACCATCTGGGGACCGTAAAGGAAGCACATGCCAACGCTGGGGAAAGTGTGCAAAGGGAGAGAAGAAATCTGATCTAAGGGAGGAATTTATTTGTCCATTAAACACTCACTGTGTGCCTGCTATATATCAGATTCTACGCGCAGTGTTAGGGATATGAGGGTCAACATTATTAATGTGGTTTTTGTCCTCACTGACCTTCCATGTCAGTGGGGATACAGGCAGATAAAAATGGAGTTGCAACAGAGTAAAGATGCTACGATGGGCCATAGCTATGGGAGCACCTGAAAGAATCTGAGACAGGCCTTAGTGAGAGGTGAGGGAGATGGTAGTAGCATCGGTGATGGTAGTAGCATCGGTGATGGTGGTGGTGGAGTTGAGCATATAACTCTGCTGCAGACCTATGCTTTCCCTCTTGGAGATTCCCTTCCAGGCAAAAGAAACATTGCCTCCAATAACTGTCTATAAATTGTGATGCTTTTGTATGGATGCACTGATGTTTCTGTGACTAATAAAGAAATGACTGTGTATTAATCAACAAAATAGCTAAATGTTATGGGTACTCAGCCCAGTAGCTGAATGTGCTTTTTAGTTGTGCTTGAGAAGCCTTTTTTACTTTAGAAGTTGTCTGGTTCCATACCTAAACCCAACTGAAAGGCCCATTTATGAGCAGAGGGTGGCAAATGCCAAGACAGACGGGGCATTCTGCAGCAGCTAGAGCAGATTATGGCCTCTTAAGTTTGCAAAGACAGATGTCACTGTGCCACTCTGCTCCATGGAAGCCATATGTTCTATTCATAAGTGCTTTGGGTCTGAGTTCCCCAGGGTTTCCGCTCTGTGGCAGTGTGTCTCACTGTTGTGTAAGGAGTCAGGGATCTCAGAACTATATCTTCTAGGCTTAAAAAGGAGGGAAATTGCACAAACAGAGGACTGAAACAGAGACCAGGTAACCCTATGATTTTATTCTCATTGCCATATGGCTCTGAACCTATGATCTGTCAAAATTTTCAATCTGATTTCTGGTAAGCTTTTGATTACTTAAAGGTGAGAGTTGGTGCATGCAAAATGACCAGGCTAACTGTATGAGGGATTCAGCTCTGCCTTTTGGGTTTAAAGATGCCTGAAGGTTCATGGAAGAGTGAGACATGAGACCCTAACCTAAGCCAAGCAGGGGGATGCTCTGAGAAGGCTGTGGGGCAGTTATGTTGTGAGGATATAATGAGAGAATGCTCATGAAAGCCCTTAGTATATAAAATAAGCACTTAATAAATGTTCTCTTTTTCTTTATGAAATCGTTTCCCTTCTCACTCTGGCATTTAAATAACCCAAGCTCAGGTTAATTTGTTTGGAGACACAGAACATGCTTTGTGAAGCAGGACTATGGTAGCAGGACCACTGTTTCTGCTTTCAGGGCAAGGGCATCGTTTTCTCAAATTATGATGGTTTTCGAGAGTCCTTGACCTCGAGCAGAAGTGTCTCCCAGGGTGTTCAGTGCCCACATCACATTTGGTCACTCAGTCAGGGCCTGAGGAGGTATTATCAGAATGACGTATACAAAAGAACAAGGGCCTCACTTACAACAGTGTTCCCTCTCCTTCCCTCCCTCCTTCCCTCCCATCTTTTCATTCTTCTTTCTGTCTTCTCCTACCAGAAAGAAAAAATAAAGCAAAAACAATTTAGAAGGAGTAGGAAGATACCTGAATTAGAAAATTTAGTTCAGCCATTTACTATAGATAAGTACCAAATGTAGCTCCACACTTCCTAACAGCAAAGCAAAACTACTTAAGCTGTCCAGAGGCCAAAAAAATAGCCTATCTTAGCAACTTGAAAATTATACATTTGTGAATGATCCTAACCCTGGCTTGCCCAGTAGACTGCATTGTTGATGCAGGTAGAGGTAAGAAGAGATAAAAAAGTGCTTCAGTTCTCATCTTTATTGCTTGGCTCCTTTGCATCAGTGACTACTTATAATTATATAAAATTGCACATTCCCTGGTTTCTTATCTTCTTTCCTGTTAGACCGTAATTTTGACAGCAGGAACCATGCCTCCACTGGTTGAAATTTTGGCGAACACACTAATAAATGAGAGTTTGAAAAGGTGCCTTTTCTGATAGCACACAGGTGAGTAAATCAAGTCAAAATTATCCCACTGAAAATGAGAGCAAGGATAAGACTACCTCATGTTAAAAATTAAGAGTGCTAAGACCAATAATAGTATATCATCTCATCTCATCTCCATCTGTTTCAAGATATTGAAGCGTGAGTAACTGAGAGGGCATTGCCATAGATAACTGGATATCACATTTGTGCCATCTTTTTGGGAGAGTATTTCATAGACCAGCCCCATAGAACTTCTTCTTGGTTATACAGGAGTAACAATATCCTATACATAAAAGAAGAAAGGGGTGACATGTCTAAATATAAATGGTGAGTCAGTGACAGAGATGCCTGAAATGTCTAATGAGCCATGAAAATATCTGAGTCACTGGGTTCTTCTAAACCTCATCTGGCAGGTGGGTATAGTCATAGATGGCCTATTGTCTCACAGCCTTATTCAGAGAATTAAATCTACTAGATGTGAATGCCTTTCAGAGACATGTTATATAAGTGTAAGTTAAGAAAGTGTTATGTTATGTTTTGCCTGCCGGCAAGTAGATCTGTATCTGGGAAGACTGAACTGCTGAAACAATAGAACTGCTGAAACTAAAAGTAGCAGCTGAAAAAGAAGTTTCTTTCCTTCCCACATAGCAGTCCAGGCGGATATAGGTGGTGACAGTGGTGGTGGTCAGGTGGTGAGAGTGGATGCTTTCCAGGCAGGCATTCAAGGACTTAGGCTGACCGTGGCTCGGCCATGCCATTGTCACTCTCAGGTATGACAGTGAGTTTAATGGGCCAAGCCTGGAAGTGGCACCATTGACTTCTACTTATTAGAGAACTTTGTCACATGACTATGCCTAAAGGCAAAAGAAGCTGGGAAATGCCATGCAGCTGGGCAGCTCTGTGCCTTCTTCTATAACAGAAATTGAGAGTGGATTTTGGTAGGCAGCCAGCAATCTCTGTCCCTGTTCTTTGATCCAGATGGGGCGAAATCCTCCCTTTATAGGATCTCCTGGCACCATAAGCCTCACATTCTTTGCATTTGCAAAGATACAACTTTACATTTTATGATTATTTTATTAATTTAATTAATTAATTTTATTAATTTTGCCCGACTAGACAAGGGAGAGAGTCATGTCTCCTGCTCATCATGGATTTCTAACACTTGACACAGTATCAGGCTCACAAGACCTTTAATCAGTATTGTTCCATGAGTAAGAATACACATAAATATAGCAAAGACATTGGTTGATACTGAAGAACCTCAATGAGACTATCTGGATGAGTCTAGTGAGGTGTTGGGGCCTTGCCCTCACCAGACATCTTTTTGCAACTTTTGGGGAAAGGAGGTGGGGTAAGCAGGAGCCTAAGCTGACACCCCAGTGACTCAACTTTATATAATCTCTTCTTGGGAGTGGGTAAAACCTTTACCTATGGTGAAATATTACTTCACAATTAAGTTATGCTATATGGCACAGTTGATTTTAAGAAAGGGAAATTATTCTAGGAAAACCCAACCTACTTGGTGAGCCCTTAAAGGGACTGGGCTCTCCCTGAAGAGACTGAATGTGTGAGAGGGGTTCAGTGCAAGGGTGATTCCTTATTGGAGGCTTTGAGGTTGTAGAGGGCCACATGGCCAGGAATATGGGTGGCTTCTAGGAGTTGAGAGTGTCCCCTGACTAACAGCTAGCAAGGAAACAAAGACCTCAGTCCCGCAACCACAAAGAACTGAATTCGGCCAACAGCCTTAATGAGTTTGTAAGTGGATCCTGCCCCAGAACCACCACATGAGAACTCTGGTTGGCTGATATTCACCCCAGAACACCCAGAGCAGAGAGCCTAATCAAGACACACTCGGACTTCCGACCTACAGAATTTATAACATGATTAATGAATGGGTGTTATTTTATTATTTATTTATTTATTTATTTTAATTTTTTTATTTTTGCTTAAAGTATTACAACAAGTGATAGGTAGGTCTCCATTTTTTCCCCTTGCCCTTTTCCCCTCCTCCCCTACCTGCCCCCCCACCCCCGTTTCTTGTGTCCATTGATTATGCTCATATGCACGTGTGCCAGTCTTTCAGCTGCTCCCTTAATTCCCCCCCAACCCTCCCCAGCCTTCCCACTGTAGGATGACAGTCTGTTCAAAGCTGTTCTGTCTCTGTATTTGTCTATGTTTATCAATTTGTAATGGTCTTTATTATCCATAAATAAGTGAGACCATGTGGTATTTTTCTTTCATTGACTGGCTTATTTCACTTAGCATTATGTTCTCCAGCTCCATCCATACTCCTGCAAATGCTAAGAACTCCTTCCTTTTTACA
>PVJC01054435.1:0-10540 GCA_004026665.1 Murina feae | reverse complement strand
ACATAGGCTGCCCATCTTCTTATTCCCCTTGTTTTTCAGGGCATTATCCATAATTGTTCCTTCTCAAGGGCATGCACCAGTGATCATACATTAACTCCATCTTGCCTGACACAGGTTTATAAATTACTGCTTGTTTAGGAGAAAGTATAAGACATGAACTAGTAAATCTTTTAGTCCTGATATTCTGTGGTTTTATTGAAATATGGTGAATAAAATAACTTTCAGTAAGTTCAAAATTTTCTAATTGGAAAAAGAAAAAGAAAACAGGTACACTTCAGATGCCTTACTTATAACTTCTCTACCACTGGGTCATGTAGACATAGAAGCAGACGTGTCATGTAGAAGTAGACAATGAATCAGAACAATTTGTTCCAAAAGCTGTGTGCATAAACCTTCGGGTTGTTGAAAACAAATTTCTCAATAGGTCAACTGGGAAAATAATTTGATAATGCTCCAGAAGTTGTTGAAAACTGGTCCCTCACTAGGCACCTTGCAGAGAAATATATGTATAGTGCGGGGCGGCAGCAAGAAGTACCCAGCCTTGAGGGTAGATATAGGCAACTTCTCCTGGGGCTCAGAGAATTGTACCCACAAAACAAGGATTATTGATGTCGTCTACAATGCATCCAACAACGAACTGGTCTGCACCAAGCCCCGAGTAAGGAACTGCATGGTGCTCATTGACAGCACACAGTACCAAGAGTGGTATGAGTCCCACGGGCACTGGCCCTGAGCCACAGGAAAGGGGCCAAGCTGACTCCTGAGGAGGAAGACATTTTAAACAAAAAAACAATCAAAGAAAAATCAGAAGAAATATGATGAAAGGAAAAAGAATGTCAAAACCAGCAGCCTGCTCGAAGAGCTGTTCCAGCAGGGCAAGCTTCTTCAAGACCAGGCCAGTTTGGCCAAGCAGATGGTATGTACTAGAGGGCATAGAGCTGGAGTTATAGCTGAGGAAAGTTAAGGCCCAGAAAGGCAAATAAATCCTCTGCCCTCCTACTTTAGCTCATGTAATTAAGGTATATATATATATATATATATATATATATATATATATATAGAGAGAGAGAGAGAGAGAGAGAGAGAGAGAGAGAGAGAGAGAGAGAGAGACATGTAAATAAAATACAAAGTTTTATGAGCAAAGTGACATATGACAAATCAGCTACATATTTCCTTAGAGCATCAGTAAAAATGGCTGATAATTTAAAAAATATATATATACCCTCAATAATATTCAACAGAAAAATGATATACTATTTTTGTATGATAATTACTGGCTATGATTTTAAGTGACATTATGAGAATTTCCTAATATATAAAAATACAAAATATGAACCCCCAGGCATATCCAGCTTCAGCAGTTTCTGAATCATACACCTTATTATTTCATGTCTACTTTCATCATCTCCTATCTCTCATATTTTATTGAAGCAAATTTTAGCCTTAAAATCATTTAGTTGCAAGTTTATAATGTATCTTTTTTTATTACTGATTTTTAGAGGGAGAGGGAGCAAGAGGAAGAAGGAAAGAGAAAGAGAGACAGAGAGAGACAGAGAGAGAGAGAAACATAGATGTGAGAGCAAAACATCACTCCACTGCCTCCTGCACACCTCCTACTGGATTTCAAACCCACAACCTGGGCATGTGCCCCAACAAGGAATTAAACTATTTGATGCACAGGATGACTCCCAACCAACTGAGCCATACTGACCAGGGTTGCACTTCTTTTTTTAAAAAAAAAACAAAACATAAATACAATGGCACCATCTAACCTAAAATTAATAATCTAATCTAATCTAATAATCTAATCTAATAAAATAAATAATCTAATTTAAAAAAAGAGTAATATGCAAATTAACCCTCACTCTGTTACACCTAAGCCATGCCCATAAGCCAAGCCAAGCCCACCAGCCAATCAGAGCGACTATATGCAAATTAGCCCATCAAAGATGGTGGTTAATTTGCATACACAGGTGAGCAAAGACTAAAGACAGTATAAAAGGAAGCCAAGTGCTACAGAAGGGAGCCAAGGGATGGAGAAGGAAATGGAGCTGAGGCAACGGAGACGGTGAAGAAGGGAGGGAAAAGGAAGGGAAGGAGCCAAGGCAGCAGAGAGGAAGCTGAGGAGTCAGAGATAGGAAGGAGCCACGGAGGCAGAGAAGGGAGCTGAGGAGGCAGAGATGGGAGGGAGCCGAGGCAGGCTTCACTCCCATCTCTGCTTCGCTCTGGCTCAGGAAGCCCTATTCTTGCAGGAATCTTTCTGCACCGGGCTACTAGTAAATATATAATAACCAGTTGTGTTCAAATTTCCAAATATCTCAGAATGTATTTTCTTAATTGTGTTTGTTTTAATCAGGATCAAAATAAGGTGCACACATTGCAATTCGCTGATTTGTCTTACAAGTGTTAAAATCTTTAGGCGTCCTCTCCATTTATTTAATTCCTTGAATTTATTTGTTGATACAAAGATGTAAGGCACAATGTGGTAAGTAAGCTGTAAGAGTACAGGAATTTTGTGTGTGATTCATTCTTGAATCCCCATTTTAGAAGATCCCTGGAATATAGTAAACACTCAATAAACATTTGTTGAATGTTATTGAGCTATACAAGTCTAAATGTTGGTAGGGGTATAAATTGTTCATATACTAACATTCAGTGAAAAAAAGTCGTATATACTATAGTACATATTTATTTCCTTTTTTGTTTTCTTTTTTAATTTAAATTATTTATTGTTTAAAGTATCTCCTTTTCCCCCCATTGACCTCCCCCAACCACTCGCACCCCCCAGCATATGCCCTCACCTCCCTATTGTCTGTGTCCATTGGTTATGCTCATATACATGCATACAAGTCTTCTTACCTCTCACCCTCCATTTTCCTTCATAGGTTGGACAGTCTGTTAAATGCTTCTATGAATCTGGTTCTATAACATTTTTGTACATACAACTTAACAAAAGGAAGATAAACAATCCAATAAAAAAATGGGCAAAGAACCTAAATAGAACTTTTTGAAAGAGGACATACAGAAGGCCAAGAGACATATGAAAACATACTCAAAGTCACGAATCATCGGAGAGATGCAAATCAAAATGACAATACAGTACCATCTCACACCTGTCAGAATGGCTAGCATCAACAAATCAACAAATGATAAGTGCTGGCAAGGATGCAGAGAAAAAGGAACCCTCGTGCACTGCTAGTGGGAATGCAGACTGGTGCAGCCACTGTAAAAAACAGTATGGAGTTTCCTCAAAAAATTAAAAATGGAATTTCCATTTGACCCAGTAATCCCACTTGTGGGAATATATTTTTAAATCATATACATATGATTGTATTTATAATACTACCCATAATTACCTAGGAAATTCCAATGTTTACTTATTGATCAGTGCTTTCCAGGCAGTTTAGTATGTGTCATTATAAAAGTATCCCAGTTAATAAAAATTTACAAATATGTGTAGATTAAAGAACATATTTCATTACAACCAATGGTTTACAGAAGAAATCAAAAGATAGTTACCATATTTTCTGGCGTATAAGACAACCCCCAACTTCTGAGAAGATTTTCCTGGATTAAAAAGTCTGGACGAAGACCGTATGCGGCACAAAAAGGAGCCGACCAGAGACACTTGCGGTCTCAGTCCGGCTCCATGGACGACCCCCGACTTTTGAGATTTTCCTGGGTTAATAAGTCATCTTATATGCTGGAAAATACGGTGTATAGAGACAAAAATAGAAACATACCAAAATAAGTTCTAAGAGAAGCATTTACTATGATAAAAAGCCTATTTAAGAATAAGGAAAACATCACAAATAACCTAAAATTGGTGTGGGGTAAAGGCATGGGATGGGATGGGATGGGATGGGATGGGATGGGATGGGAACCAGGTGGGGGTAAAAAAAAAAAAAAGAGGAAAATCTGTAATAATCTGAACAATAAAGATTTATTTTTTAAAAAAAAAAGTAAAAATAAATAAAGAAAAAAAAAATAAGGAAAACATGTCAAATAACTTAAAATTATATCATAAAAAAAGGAATTAGAAAAATAAGAACTAAGCCCATAATTATCAAAAGGAAAGAAATAGCAAAGATCAGAGTAGAAGTAAATGAAATAGAGTCTTAAAAGATAATAGAAAAGATCGATGATATTAAGAGCTGGTTCTCTGGAAAAAAAGAAAGAAACACAAAACAAACAAACCTTTAACTCGATTTGCCAAGAAAAAAAAAGAGAGAGAAAGGACTCAATTAAAATTAAAAATAAGCCTTGCCAGTGTGGTTCAGTGGTTGAGCATTGACACAAGAACCAGGAGGTCACGGTCAGATTCTTAATCAGAGTACGTGCCCGGGTTGTGGCTCTATCCCCAGAAGGAGGTGTGCAGGAGGCAGCTGATTAATGATTTTCATCATTGATGTTCCTATCTCTCTCACTGTCACTTCCTCTCTCTGAAATTAATAAAAACATATTTAAAATAATTTTAAAAATTAAATTAAAAATGAAACTGGAGATATTGCAACTGGTACTGTAGAACGACAAAGGAACATAGAGACTTCTGTGAACAAATAAACTTCAAGTTAGACAACCTAGAAGAAATGGACAAATTCCTAGAGACATTCAGCCTACCTTGACTGAATCATGACCCGTTATTAGTAAGAACATTCTATTAAAAATCAAAAACCTCCCAACAAGAAAAAGCTGAGGATCTTACAGCACCTCTGGTGAATTCTACTAAACATTTAAAGAATTAATATCAATCCTTTTCAAACTATTCCCAAAAAATGTAAGAGTAGGAAATACATCCAAACTCATTTTACAAGGCTGGCATTACCCTGATACCAAAGCCAGAGAAGGACATTACAAGAAAAATATATTACAGACCAATATCCCGGATGAACATAGATGTACTAGTAAAAAGCCTCAACAAAATATTAGCAAACTGAATTCAACAATACATTAAAAGGATCATATACCATGATCAAGGGGGATATATGTCAGGGATGAGAGGATGGTTCAGCATCTACAGATTAATCAATGTGGTACACCATATCAACAAAATGAAGGATAACAAGCATATGATCCTCTCAATAAATGCAGTAAAAGCATTGGACATAATTCAACAGCTTTTCGTGTTAAAAACTCTCAACGAACTTGGCAGAGAGGGAACATACCCAACATAATAAAGGTGTATATGATAAGCCTGTAGCTAAAATCATACTTATGGGTGAAATGCTTAAAACTTTACTTCTAAGAACAAAAACAAGGTAAGGATCCCAATCTCTTTACTTTTATTTAGCATATACTGAAAGTCATAGCCAGAGCAATTATGGAAGAAAAAGAAAAAAAAGATATTCCAGTAGGAAAGGAAGAAATAAAACTCTATTTGCAGGTGACATGGTATTATCTATAGAAAATTATAAATATTCCACCAGAAGAACTATTAGGACTAATAAATAATTTTAGTAAAGTTGCAGAATACAAACTCAATGTATAAAAATAACTTGTTTCTATATACAAACAATAATCATTAAAAAGAATTAAGAAAACAATCCTATTGATAATAAATAGCATCAAAAAGAATAATATACTTAGGGATAAATTTAACCAACAAGTTGTGAGATCTATGCAGTGAAAACTATACAGTGAAATGAAATGTCAATATTGTTATAGCTTCTTAATCTACTTTAAAGTAGCGATATACTTAATCTTTTTTTGTCTTTTACAATTTTCATACTTTCGAAGAGTATATACATTTAATTCATAGTTCCCCAATTTCAGTCTAGCTATAGTTTTCTAATAATTACATTCATTTTATGCATTTTTAGCAGAAATATCAGCCATAGAAATGATGTTGTACCCTCACCACACATACCAAGAGGCATATGCCATCTATTTGTCCCATGACTGGTGATGCTAACTTTGATCACTTGGGTAAGGCGGTATCTGCCAGATTTTTGTATTATAACTGTTATTTTTCCTTTTTTAAATTAATATGCATCCTCTTGGAAGGTGTTTCTGAAATTTGTGAACATTTTGCTTCTTGTCAAACTTTCTCTTTCTAGTTTCAGCAAGCACTTGCCTATTATAATAGCGATTGCCAGTCTTCAACTTTTTAAATTATTATTTCTTCTGCAATTAATAATTGGCATTCTACAGTAAAGATTTCCTTTCTCTAAACTTAATTAATCAATTAATTTACTAGTATATCAGTATGGACTCATAGATTCCAGATTTATTCTATGAATTATAATCTGTTAATATAATTATTTATTGATGCTCACATTGATCCAGATGTGGTCAGTGGTATTTTCAAACTTGCTTTTGTGTGTTTTGACATGCCTATAATTTATTTCTTAATACTCCCTTACTTACTAGAGCAAGATGTGCCAGGTTCATTATGCACTCCCCCAGGCCCAGGCCTAGACTCAGCCATGTTCCCAATGAGCTTGAATGCCTTTCAGTAGAGATTGCAACTTAGATTTCAAAATCTAGGTTCTTTGTGTATCTGTCTGTCTATCTATCTATCTATCTATCTATCTATCTATCTATCCATCTATCCATCTATCTATTTATCCATCTATCCATCTGCCATTCTGTCAATCTAAGCATGAATTTATGCTGATACCTCAAATTTCATTAAATGTCACAAAGTTCATTCTAGCCTTCTTACTTGATGTATTTGTAATCTTCTTTTCTGACAATGAGGAAATCTGATTCCTATCTAAGATTATTTGCTCAATCTTAGAATATACATTTAGCTTGAGAACAGCTAACACATACCTCTATGAAAAAAAGATACCTATTAATAAATTTGATATTGTTTACAGTTTGATTGATTTTTAGCTTCATGGTATATAATCAAAATAATTGTTCTAGAATTACTTGGGGCAATTCTTTCCTTCATCCTTGACAGGTGTGGCTAATTTATACATTTGAAATACAATTTTATTTCTGTTTGTAATCCGTTGTTGATTTAATTACTTTAACAAATATAACTTAGCTCGGGTAGTCAAAACTATGCAAAAAGTTTCACTCAGAGAAATGAGAGCCCTCCTGCCCACATCCTCCTGTTTCTCTAGTCTTTGCATTCATTTCAACACACTTTCTGAGCAGAATCAATCTTATTAGGTTTTTACTTTTCTGTTTTGTTTTGTTTTGGGGGGTTTGTTTTTTTTTGTTTTTTTTTTTGAAAAAATGAACAGGTATGCGTATATTTTCTTATCCTCTCCTTTTTTTTCACTTTTTTAAAATTTAACAACTTATTCTGTAAATTACTCTATACCAGTCAGCATTTGTCTTCATTGTCTAATTTCCATTGTGATATTTTAGCCTTAGATTTTTTTTTTTGTTTATCACAATTTCAAACATTGGGATTTCTTTTTTAGAATATGAATTTTGTAAGATTTCAATATTCTGAAATTACTTAAGACTTTGTTTTGCTGTAAAGCATATATGGTCAATTTAGAAGTGCTCTTTGTGTAATCATGAATGGTGTAAACCCTATAATTGTTAGGTACAGTATTCCATATATGTAAGTTAAACCTAATTTACCTATCATTTTGTTCATATATTTTATATCTTTACTGAGTTTTACCTGACTTTTAGTCAGTTAAACAGGAAATGTGTTTCAACCTTAAAGCTTTTGTATTCAAGTCTTGTTTTAATATTGCCACACTAGCTTTTCTTTGGTTAATATTTGCATATTATGCATGTTCTCTTAATTTTACTTTCTGACTTTTGAACCTTATCTTTAAAAGGCATTGCTACTAAGTAGTAGTATATAATTAGGTTTTTAGTTTTATCTAATACAAATGATAGCCTCTTTTCTTTTAATTATAATATTTATCCTACATATTTGTTTACCAATCACACTTTACACAATACTTTCTTCTTCCTTTGGGAAGACTCCTTTTTATTTCCCGTGAATTGCTACAAGTAAATATGTTAGGATTTGCCAGCCACATAAAATCTGTCTCATATTCTTCTTTGTTTTTAAAAAATAGTATAACAATTCAAAGTATAAAAATCATTTGTCAGCTAGACATAAACAAATCATGGGCTGAATTTAATTTCCTAATCCCTGTTTTATGGATTAAAACATGCATCCTTTATTTGTCAAAGCTTAATATTAATTACTCCTTTTACTTTACTCTCAGACAATTCCATTAATCTTATTTTGAACTATAACCATACTTGTACTTTGTTTTAATTCTATATATATTTTAAACTTGTTCCAAACATTTTTTCAGTCAATATTTACTTAGATTTAATAGCATATTTAACCATGTTCTTGCTATTTGTTTCTCTTTGCATTTCTGAACTTCAATTTTGGATCATTTTTCTTCTTGCTAAAGAAAATCCTTACTGCAGTGTCATCAGTGATAAATTCTGTTTGTCTGATTCTGTCTGCCTTAAATTTTAAGGAATAATTTGCTGGGTATAGAATTCTAGATTAGCAGTTATATTTCTTTAGAAATTGAAAAAGATCATTCTAATGTGAAATGATTTCCCTTGTTTGATTGAGAAAATGCCAATATAATTGCTGTTCTATTGAAAGTAATATTTCTTTTTTTGATATTTCTTTTACAATTTTATATTTCACATTTTTTAAAATCAGTGATATTATAATGTACCTGGGTGGTTTTATTTTATTTTATATGTTTACTAGAGGACCGGTGCATGAATTCATACATGGGTGGGATCTCCTGGCCTAGCTGCTGATTGGGGCCAATGGTGGAGGGAGAAGGGGGCAGCCAGCCAGGAGGAAGGACTGCAGGAAGTTGGCCAGCTGATGGTGGGGAGGGACCATGGAAGGTTGGCTGGCTAGCCAGGGAGGGGAGGGGGACTGCGGGAGGTTGGCCTGCCAGCCTGCCCCCATTGGGGCTAATAGGGGGGCAGGGGGCCAGCCATGGGAGGTTGGCTATGGTAGTGCACAGACCACCAGGGGGCAGCTCCTGTGTTGATCATCTGCCCCTGGTGGTCAGTGTGCATCATAGCAACCAGTCAACCTGTTGTTCAGTCACTCAGTCTCTTAGGATTTTATATGATAGATCTTTCTCTTTTGAGATAATTGCAACTTACAGGAGTTATTAGAAATAATATCAAGAGATACTATAACATTTTACATAACTATGGAACAATATCACAACCAAGAAATTGAGGATGATACAATTCATCCTCCTTTTCAAGATTTCACCAATTTTTCTGTGCTAGTTTGTGAATGTGGATATGTGTATTCAGCTTTATGCAATGTGATCACCACCATCGTCAAAATGCAGCCCCTTGACCACAAGAGCATCTCATATTACACTTTTATCATTGGATTTCCTTCTTCCCATCCCACCACTTTCTCTCCAGTCCCTACCCCGTGTAATTATTAATATGATATCTATTTCCATAATTTAATCATCTTTATGAATGGTACATAGATGAGATCTTATAGCATGTTACTTTTGGGAACTGGCTTTTTAAACCCAGGATAATTCCCTGGATATTCTTCCACGGTGTTGTGTATATCAATTTGTTATCAAGTTTTATTTATCTGTTTATCTGTGTAGTATTCTATAATATGCATCTATCCATTTACTTATAAGGACATCTGGATAGTTCGCAATTTGAGACTTTATAAATAAAACTGCTATGAACATTCTTGTACAGGTGTGCCTGTGAACAAAAGTTTTCATTTCTCTGGAATAAATGTTCAAGAGTTTAATTGCTGAATCATATGATAACTGTATATTTATTTTTTTAAACTGCCAAATCATTTTCCAGAATGACTAACATTTTATATTCCTATCAGCAATGTTTGAGTGATCCACTCTCTCCACATCCTCATTAGCATTTATTTAGGCTATCACTATTTTTTTTTTGTTTTAGATATACTAGTAAGTGTGTAGTGATATCTCATTTTGATTTTAATTTGCATTTCCATAATGACTAACAATGTTGAACATCTTTTTATATGCCTTGTAGGCCACTTCATTCCTCTTTAGTAAAATTTCTGTTTATATTTCTTGATCATTTTTTTAATTTTATTGATTTTTTACAGAGAGGAAGGGAGAGGTATAGTTAGAAACATCGATGAGAGAGAAACATCTATCAGCTGCCTCCTGCACACCTCCTACTGGGGATGTACCTGCAACCAAGGTACATGCCCTTGACCGGAATCGAACCCGGGACCCTTCAGTCTGTAGGCCAATGCTCTATCCACTGAGCTAAACCAGTTAGGGCTCTTGATCATTTTCTAATTGGGTTATTTGTGTTTTTGAGCTTGAGTTTCTAGAGTTTTAAAAAGTATATTCTGTATATTAGTCCTTTGTCAGCTATAAGGTTTACAAATATATTCTACCAATTTGTGATTTAGCTTTTAATCCTTAGAACAGGGTATTTGCAAAGTAAAATTCTTAATTTTGATGAGATCCAATTTATCAATTTTTATTTCATGAATTGTATCTGTACTGTCAAATCTAAGAAATTTGTAACTATTCCTAGATTCTAAAGGTTGTCTCCAATGCTTTTTAATTTACTTATTTTTACAATTTTATAT